>ML106439.1:0-155325 GCA_003697995.1 Taxidea taxus jeffersonii
TTTTTTTTTAACTCCCCAAAAGGCCAGATTTCTCAAAAATGTGTTCCCTGGTCTGAAACCGTGTATGTCAAGTTTCAGCCCAGAGCAAATTTTTACGGCTGAGTAATAAATCGCTGAAACTCAAGGTTCGTAAGGGAAGTGCTGACACAGCCCTAACGACCATGCAGCCGTGGGAATGGCGCCACGATTATATCTGCTGGAGATTCTTGAAAAAGTTTGCAAAATACTGTCTTACTGAAAAAAAAAAAAAAAGCCAGAGAGTTTGATGCCAACATAAACATGCTTTTAACCCATTACGTGCTAATTTGCAGAAAAGCCATTAATAGAGAAAAAGGCACACAGTGCAGCAGTCCAGGAAATGTACTTCCAACTTCTTTTCGACTTTTAACAGGACTTTAATCAATTCCATGAAGCCTGAGCAACAGTTGAAACGAGAGGGTGTTTTCTCGCTCTGAACTTAAGAAAGGGGTTGCAGTGCTTTGCCAGAGAAGACAGTTTGGGGAATGGGGGTAGAGGGGGCAGGAGGGAATCTGTGCCAAGACACACAAAAGATGCTGTGGCTCCTTATCACCCAGAAGGGCTTAAGGATATTTTGCAAAAAGAAAAATCTTTTCTGTATTTATTTTAATAAATCCTGAATTATTTTATCTCTTGCTATACCTGTGTTAATGATATTCCACTTGCCAGCTTAAAAAAAATGTTCTTAGAATTTTAGGCAAAATCTCTTCAATCAAATGCATTTAGAGTCCCTCAGAAAATGATAACTCTTGCACCTTTGTGGATACTACAGTTAGAAAGTCTGCCTCTACTCTCCGTCCTTAGTTGTAGCCCAGAACTTGACAGGAATCAAAATCACTTAATGCCTGAGCCAGTTAAAGTGAGCATATATGGCCATTATGTACCCATTCTTATAAAAGTCCTCAGTGACAGCTATGTGCCACACACTCTGCCAGAACCACAGGCATATTTAGAATTTAAAAATTAGGGAGCTTCTAATCAGACTTATGTTGATCTATACTTGGGACATGGAGCAGGGAATGTAGAAGAAGCTTTTTAAATCTATGCATATCTCATTTGTCAGTAAGAACGATGATTTCAAAGTTCTTTTATCTCTGAGGGTCAAGAATCTCAAAGGGATACAAAATTACATTTTTAGGGAATCGGCACCTATAGTATTTCTTGTCTTCCCTTTTCTTTTTTCTTTTTTCTTTCTTGTTTTTGAGACCCAGTGCTATGATAGGATGACACCCTCATGGTGAAATATACAGTCCTTAGAGTCAACTACAAATCCTGGATACATTCTGTATTCTTGGATAAGTTTTTAAACCTCTCCCTTCCTGGTTCTTCACCCAGAAAGTAGGGATAAAAATAGTATCTGCTTCCAAAGGATGTTTTGAGGTGTAGATATTAATATTTCTAAGGGGCTTAGGAGAGAGCTGAGTACACAGAAAGCCCTTAATAAATGCTCATCATGGTGATCGCTGGAACATGGAGAGGTTGCTCTTCACACAGGCAGAGACGTGGAAGAAAACTGTGAACAGCTGAGTTATTAGTAAGGATCACTGTTAAGGTTTCTGTGTAGATCACGTGAATATACTTCAGAATTTATGAACAAAATAATTGGCGCTGCTTCTTCCCTTTACTGTTATCATTGGGAATATACGATGCAGTGGACTAGGTAACATGACAATGGATAACAATTGTCTTATTCTCTATTTAGTAATAATTTTACTGGAATTTGTGAGTGGACTTGCTGCTGCAATTGTGGGTGACTTCTATTTCATTTACTTTCCTCGGTCAAAAAAATATATGACTCTTGCTTTGGTGATTACAGTTTATGGTGGTAAATGTAACATACTGAACAACCACAGAGACCCTTCCACAGAGGGAGTGCATATTTAATATCTACTCACCAGCATAGCCTCTCATGTGGTTAAATGATACTAACAGTAAAATGATGACTAATTTATCTCCCACACCATACCATACCTTCCTTCACCTCCTGTTTTTGGTCTTGGTTTTCCAGTTCTGAATCGTGGCCAACTTTAGGCTCTACCATTTCCTCATCGTCCTCATCCTCTAGAAAAGAGAAAGAGAAAAATGCATTGTTTTGTTTCCTTCGAATCAAAGCCTTTGGTTGATGGTGGGAGGTAAGGGCAAAGGGTAAAGTTCTGATCATTTAGGGCAACTTCTAAGTAAATCAGCCCTCAATGAATGCCCAAGATATATGTCCATGAATATATGAATAAATTATCTCCAAAAGGGGCCTCTTTGAAAGTCCCCCCAAGCTGCTGAGAAAACCGCCCGAGTCGGCACCTGCCAACAGCCATCTCCAGGCCCTCACCACATGGGCTGTCTTGGAATTGCCTCTCTGACCTCCGAAGCTTCTTCAGAGATGACCCAGGAACAGATCTCAAAATGTTTCCACCTGGGGCACATTCTCTACAGGGAACACCTGCTGTACAGACGACTCATTTCCAATTTAATTCTTACCAAATTAATTTGTTTTTGACCTACAGGAAAGGGTTAAATACAGGACTGACCCCAGGTCAAATGCCATTGGCAAGTAAACAACCAGGGGGGAGAGCCCCAAAAGTCACTGCTGTTGGCCTGGGAGAAAGAAACCAACCTGGAATGGCATTTACACATTCAGAGCAGCTCATGCATTAATGTGAATTTAATGAGCACCAACAAATGGACCAGTCCGCTACCACCGCCAGATGTTACAGTGCCCTTCCTGCCCTATGCAAATGTGTGCTCATTGTGTCTGCTCTCAACCTGCCTTTCTTGGAGGCCCCTTTCACTGCAGAGCACTTGAAACCATCAGTCACCATGTACACGATGTAGGGGAGAGTCAAGGTGTCACAAGAAAATCCAACATATGGAAATAAAATGATGTAAAAAATTAAAACTTGCTCTCAGAGTTTTTAAGTATATTATCTTCTGTCCTGAGTATTATATTCACTGGAGGCTATTGATTTCATTGGTTCAAATGGAATTTAAAAGAAATGAATTCACTGACTCCCTGCCCATACATTCATTCATATATTCATTCATCCACCAAATATTTACAGACTTTTCATAAGATCTCAAGTGCTGGAGATAGTCCCATTTCCATGATAATAAATCCTGATATTTATATCAACTCAAAATTTCAGCCCAAATAAATATGTGTAGCCTGAAAGGCAACTCCAAAAATCTGGCTACATCAAGCAAGTGATTTGGGGAAGAAAAGCAACTTTAAAAATTCGGTTGTGTAGAGTATGGCACTGCAATTTAGATACTAAAAAATTTTTAATGTGTGCATTCATTGAAAAAAAGGTACTCTAAGTGCATGTGTATAGAATGTGGAACCAACCTCATTACTTTATAACCACACATTGTACACATCAGAAAGAATATGAAACACTTTTAAAGAAAATGGTCATTTATTATTTAACATATGCAATAAAGAGTTGCACTTGAAATTTTGAAAAGAACACTGAGTTACCCTGATTTTTAGACAAATAAACCTTTAAAGTTATAAACAGCACATATGGGTCCTCATCCCTATACAAAGGTGTTTACAGCTATCTACCCATTAAAAACCTGTTTGGAAAGTCTCAAACAGTTACCTGGCCATTATGTACCCTAATCCAACAACCCAACACAAAGCCTTAGAAAGCACTAGATGAAGGCAAGTCTCCTCTTCTGCTAAACCTTGGTTGGAGGGGCAATCTTCAAAAGGCCACTCATCGTGCTCACTTCAGCAGCACATATACAAAAGGCCACTCATCTGCTAGAAAGTTGCTCTATTTCTGAACCTTCTAGAGACATTTCCTTAAATTAATGGATTTAGCAGCAATGCCCCAACACTTAAAAAATACAAGTAAATATAACAACTACACAGGTGATAGGGCCTGCCTTTATTAGGGGTAGAACCTACCTCCCCGCCCCAAACATCTGTATGTTGAAGTCTTAATCCCTAGTATCTCAGAATGGGACTGGGTTTGGAAATAGGGTCATTGGAGATATATTTAATTAAGATGAGGTCAGACTGGAGGAGGGCGGGCTCCTAATCCAATGTGGCTGGTATCCTCATAAAAAGGGGAAATTTAGACACAGGCTCACACACAGGGAGAATGTCATGGGAAGCTGAAAAAGATGGGCATGATGCTTTCAGCAGCTAGAGAGTGCCTAAGATTGCCGGCAAACCATCAGAAAGCAGGGGGCAGGCACAGAACAGCGTCTTCCTCACAACTCTTGGAAGGAACCAACCCTGCCAATGCCTTGCCCTTGGCATGCTGACATGCAGGGCTGAGACGTTAGGTTTCTCCTGCTTAAGCCACCCCAAACGTAGTGCCTTGTTAGGGAAGCCCAAGCAAGCTAATACAACTGGTAATGTGCCTTCCTTTCTAGGACCCTAGCATCTGATGGAGGAGATACAGGAGCTGTGCAATAATGACACCTAAGGCAATCTTGAATGCTTTATCTGCAAAGTCTAATTTGTTTATAGAACTTGGTTCCATCGACCTCATTTTCTAGAGGATGAGACAGAATAATCTGCCCCAAAGAAAAGCTCCCAACCACATCAAACTTCAAGTTTGGTCTGGTTCTGCCTGTTTTCAGGTCAAGGAGCTTCAACCATCCGGCATACTACCCCCTCACCTGCAGCCTGACATGAACTAGAAAGGCGGCCTTGGGGAAAGGCTCACAGTAGAAGCAGGTATGGTGTGAAGGCTGCAGTGTAAGGAAGGGTTTGCACAGGCTCTTTCCGGGGGACACACCATGGCCTCAAGGAGAACGGCTCTTTACCTCCAACAGTGAAGTACACTTAAGGCTCAGCTGTAGAGAAGTTAGGTTTCACATCCTTGAGAGCTAGAGATGATGGGTTGTTTTATTTATTAAGAATAAATGGCCACTGCATCCAAACTCTATGCTCGTCTTCATTTCAGAATCCACTAGCCCGAGACCAGGCCAGTGATGTCTAACACAGAGCATTAATTACTCTGGCTAGACACATTCACAAGTCAGGTTGGGAGCAGCACCTCAAGGGAAGTAATTGATCTGGGGTTGAGGCTGGAGTCTACCTCTTGCTAGCCCCCTGATGTTACATAATTCATAGAAACTCACTGAGGCCCTGTTTCTTCATCTTCTGAATTGGGATAATCATTCTTTCTTAAAACACAATGTTGTAAGAATAACCAAATAAAATAATTGATGGGAATTTGCTTTTTAAACCAAGAGAGTTGGGGATCCCCATACACGGAAACCTTCAAACAAATGTTGCATTAGTTGTAGGTCAACCAAATATTTATTGGGCACCTACTTATGTACCAGGTGCTGGAAATATAAGAGGAACTAAGAGAAACCAAACCAAACAAAACAAAAAAACCCTGTGCTCACGGAGCTCCTATCTGAGGTAGGGGACAGAAACCACAACAAATAAATAAAACACATATTGCATCAGATAAATATAATGGAGAAAGAGAAAGCCAGAAAAGGGGATTGGGCATGCTGGGAAGGGGAGGAAGAGTTGAAGTTTAAATCAGAGTGACCAGGAAAGGCCACACTGAGGTGACATTTGAGCAACACCTTCAAGGAGTTAAGGGTGAAGATCTTTTAGAAGACTGATAATAACAGATTCTTCCATTTCGTTCTGTGGATCCAAGGGGTATAATGGGTCAGGGTTTGGGTTTTTTTTAAAGATTTTATTTATTTATTTGACAGAGAGAGAGATCACAAGTAGGCAGAGAGGCAGGCAGAGGAGAGGAGGAAGCAGGCTCCCCACTGAGCAGAGAACCAGATGCGGGGCTCGATCCCAGGACCCTGAGAACATGACCTGAGCTGAAGGCAGAGGCTTTAAGCCACTGAGCCACCCAGACACCCCTAATGGGTCAAGGTTTAAATGAACTTATTATCTGTTCCACTGGTGAAAAAATTGTCAAAAATAATTTTGCTTTTATCAGAGCCATCTGTTTATACATTCCCATCTTCTAGTTCTTGAAATGAAATCGGTTTCATTGCATGACTTGAGTAAGTCAGCTCTAAGTAGTATCAAGTTCTCACCTTCTGCAGGTATAAGGGTCTTTATTTTAGACATTAAGTCCTGGAAGAGTCAAAATGACAGAAAATAGTCTATAAGGGGACACCTGGGTGGCTCAGTTAGTTAAGTACCAGACTCCTGGTTTCAGCTTAGGTCACAACTCAAGGTTGGGGAATTGAGCTCCACGTTCAATTCGGGCTCCACGCTCAATGAGGAGTCTGCCCAAGATTCTCTCTCTCTCTCTCTGCCTCTGCCCCTCTTCACACCCTCTCAATAAATAAAAAAATAAATAAAATCTTAAAAAAAAGAGAAAATAGTCTATAAGGGCTTTGCTACACACAGGGCTAGGTTGGGGATAGAAATGTATTATTTTACACATGAAGTATGCGGGAAAACCGCAGGTTATCTAACTATTTAAATAGAAAATTCTTCCCCAGAGAATATGTTTTGATAAATTAAAAAAAAAAACAACACTTACTGTGTTTATAATATGGGCAACGTCCCACAATGAAATACTATGAAAAACAGAGAAGCAATTTTTTTTAAAAAGAAAAAAAGAACACCTGACCTTTTAAAGTGGTTACAAACCAGTTGTAGGCATTAATTTTTATTGGCCGCAGAATTCTTTGTCTATCAGGCTTTTAAAGGCACAAAGTAAGTGTTTCAGTAGATTTGTTCAGGAAATAAAACACAAGGGACTGGTTCGTTTCTCTGCATACTGATATGTTTGCCTTGCTCAGCAAAGAGAGTCTATTTTTCTTTAAGACTCTGGTTTCCTTTCTGGGGCAATTGGAATTACTTCTGTTGAAACCGTTTTCAAAACAGTTAAATAACTTTAAAGAAAAGGATTTATGTAGACCCGCTACAGACTACTGATATATGAGTTGTGCCACTAGTTCATACCCGGTTACATTTCCTCTGAGATTGGAGGGGAAAAAATTACCACCCATGTATGGTTTCCTGTACCAGGTCCACATGAGAAATTAAACTAGTGGCAGAAGTTAATTACCTGTCAGTCTGCGGGCCTAATTTCAAACAATGGCATCTTTTAGACACTTTATTTTATTTAGCACCTGAATTCCGCCATCTACAGCAGTTGCATTCAGTCTTTCATAGTTGGGGAAATCTTTGGTAACCACTGTCCTCCTCCTTACGATTTCCTAAAAGCCTAAGAATGAAGAGTTGCGTGTTTAATGGCACTCACACGTGACACACTCAGCCTGAGCCTCTGTGCAAGCTCCCGCAGCGCTGTTTGCTCCGCCAACCTGTGTTTCAGAATGAAGCCAAAGCTCTAGTCCTCTGGTCTGGTCTCACAGAGCTGAGACCCTGGAAGGGAGTGTGGTGAACGTCTGTCACTCTCGGCAATGCAACCTCAAAGCCCCTTTCTGTCTGGAGGTGCTCTTCTTGTAGTACTGCTCTGTTGGTGACATGCTGAACCCCTAGTTTCTTCTCCTGAAGCCCCAGGGGAGACAGCTTCCTGTTCTCCATCTCCCAGTGACCGGAATATAGGCAGGATCTCGGCAGTCAGAGTGGACGCTCCTAACTGGGACTTTGTCTCTGGAGCCAGGAGCCAAAGCCAAGGGAACAGTGAGGATTAATTTCTGGCAGCATGCCGGAGTGGCAGCAATGTCCCAACATCCTGGCCAGGTTGTTCCAGAGGTCCACAATCTGAGTTCCCTTGGTCTCTGCTCCTTTTTAAGCCCATTCCTTCTGCCTCCTGTTGATCCTGTGAGCACCAGATTTCCTTCCAATAAATCTCACCAGAGGTGATGTCAACACCAGATTTCCTTCCAATAAATCCCACTGGAGTTAGTGCCTGCTGCTTGCAACCAGAACCCTGAGCAACACAGGGCGGCCCTCTGTGAAGAGAAGGGCTTGTTTTTATAGGGTCAATGGGTTCTCACTTTCCTCGGCTCTCTCAGGGCCTGCAAAAACCCAGGCTAAGAGGGCCTGTGCTCAGTTCCTGGCCTTTCTCGAGGGGGCTCAGGCCCCCTCCACGTATCACCTCATGGAAGACTGTCTGGTCAGGTGGAGGAAGGCTGGGGAGCAGAATGGGCTGCTTTACTCCATCTTTCTCAAGTCCAAAGGACATCCTGCTGAAGGGAAAGATGCAAAGCAATACCATGTGACTTTGTCTAGAGCAGGCAAAGGACTCTAAGATGCAAAATGACTTTATGTGCCACTTAGAAAAACAATGACTGCTAATTTAACTATAACACATCATCAGTTCAGATGTGAAAAAATCATAAATGCTGGAATGGATAAAATGATTTGTGGCTTAGAAAAGAAGAGAAAGTAGTTTCCAAAAGATAAAAGGGACACAGGACACAGAATCAGTTCTTCTTCTTCTTCTTTTTTTTTTTTTTTTAAAGATTTTATTTATTTATTTGACAGAGATCACAGGTAGGCAGAGAGAGAGAGGAGGACGCAGGCTCCCTGTGGAGCAGAGAGCCTGATGCAGGGCTCGATGCCAGGACACTGAGATCATGACCTGAGCTGAAGGCAGAGGTTTAACCCACTGAGCCACCCAGGCGCCCCACCGAATCAGTTCTAAATCGAGCTTGTGACTGTGCTGCTGTCAGTGAACAGACCTGAAGAGAGGCAAAGGCACTTTTTTGTGTTTTGGTTTTTTTAGATGTATTGCTTTCCACTTAAGGACAAATGCCCTTGCTACTTTTATATAATTCTATGTATAAATATTTCTTTTTTTTTTAAGATTTTTTAAAAAAGATTTTATTTATTTATTTGACAGACAGAGATCACAAGTAGTCAGAGAGGCAGGCAGAGAGAGAGAGGAGGAAGCAGGACCCATGCAGAGCAAAGAGCCCGATGTGGGGCTTGATCCCAGGCCCTGGGATCATGACCTGAGCCGAAGGCAGAGGCTTTAACCTACTGAGCCACCCAGGCGTCCCCCTATGTATAAATATTTCTGATGATGACTATTTTAAAAACATATTTTAAATTTTTCAAAAGGAAAATAGGAACAAAGGAAAACAGAAAAATTAAGATCGATTCTCAACTTAAAAAATAATTCCCTCTAATGACGGTATTCTTTGCAGTCCTGTCCTTGGCCTCATCTTTTCTCATATCCAGTGCCGCTCTGGATCCTACTTCCACCCACGTCTCCTGTTCTCACCCACAAACTGGGATGTCCAGCCAATATATCCCTCCCAGGCTCCAGAGTCTATACTGTGCATTCCAACATGAGCAGCCCACAGGTACCTCACATTTGACATGTTCCAAGCAGAACTCCTACCTTCTGTGCAGACCTGCTCCTTTGATTACATTCTCTATCCTACTAAATGGTACCGCCATTTACATGGGTTCCCAGCTGGACACCAGAATACAAACCACTTTCAATTTCTCTTTGGCATCAGGGCCTGTAAGAAGGAGACTCTAAGTCCTTTCAATTTTGCACCACCAGTCTTGGTTTATATTTCTAGTAGTTCCATTTTGTTATTTAAAAAAACACATCTATGTGTCCTTTCTACACACACACACACACACACACACCCTCTATAACACCCTAAAAATGTTAGTATAAAATCCCATAACTCCTTCTTGTATTTTCCATCTCATCTTCCACTTCCATTCTGGACAATGCACAATCACCCAGTGTCCCGGTAGGTTCATGCCTCAAAAACACTGCACGTGGGGCACCTGGGTGGCTCAGTGGGTTGAGCCTCTGGCTCAGGTCATGATCTCAGAGTCCTGGGATCAAGCCCTGCATCAGGCTCTCTGCTCAGTGGGGAGCCTGCTCCCTACCCTCTACCGCCTGCCTCTCTACCTACTTGTGATCTTTGTCTGTCAAATAAATAAATAAAATATTTTAAAAACCACTGCAGGTAAATCTTTCATGTCTGTGTTGGTCTTCCTGTCAATATTCAGGAGGTAATTATTACTAGCCCATGCAGGCAATTCAGGAGCTTTAACACTTCCTCCCAACAAGATTTGTTGACTCTTTCACTGTTCCACCACTCTACCTCTAGGACACATCCCAGACCACCTGAAATTAATTTTATGCATCTATCTCCACAAGCAGATGAAAAATCCCCAAAGACCTCTCTTGTTAGGATCATCAATGTCAAGTACTGAGATGAGCAACATCAAGACAGGTGCTTGACCTGGAAATATAGTTGTGAACCACATCATGTAGGATCCTGTATGACAGGGCAAGTCTGGACTTCTTTCCGGAGATCAGTAGCCCCCTTTTAATAAACATAAATCTCATTTAGGCCACATTATTTAAAATTTCAAAAGGAATTCAAGGCCCTGGTCATGCCAGATATGGCTTTTGAAACCTCACTTATCTCCTGCCCAGCCAGCCCTCTGTGCACATTCTAATATATTCAAGAGACGGCCTGACTCTTGATGAAAATTATTGTTGCCAACCATCCCTACAGGAAAACCAGAACCTTTTAAAAACACAAGAGAATAGGTCTGACTTTGTTTAAACACAAGGGTTGGAGGGGATTGGGGAAGCCTGGAATGAGGGAGATGGTAAGAAGGGAAACTAGAGGAGGAGCCCAAGCAGCAGACGATGAGAACTTATCCTAGGAGGGTTCCGCTGCCAGTGGGCACGAGGAACCGGACTGAACTTAGACATGTGTTTATACAGCAGACAGTGAGGGCTCTCGCACAGAACTCACTCAAGTCACCCTAGCTTTGGACCAACTTCGTGTACAGTTAGCCGACTTTGCCAGGAGTCCAAAGAGAGCCACCCTCCCAATCTGTATCACGGCGGCCAAAATAAAGTATAACGGGCACCACTGAATGCTTACACAAACCAAGGTGAGCGCCTCTGTGCTTTAAAAATATGCAGGAAAGACATATTTTGTGGGATTTTCAGTAAGCACTTTGTTAAATATACTACATGCTAATATTTAAAAAGCCTTCACTTTCTGGTCTAGAAAAATCTGGCCAGAGTAAAGAAAACATACATTTCTCATCGTACAGAGCGCTCCTGTTAGCACTGTAAGCCACATCAGTTCTCTCCTAAGGCTCTAACATGACAGTACTTGGAAAGTGTACTTCCTGGTGGAATGACACCCAAGGCATTGCAGAAGGGAGGAAATGAAAGCAAATGTTCAAAACGGAGAGGAAGCCAGAGAATAGTATTTTTTAGCAGCTGTTTCTGCAACTTGTAACTGTGCTGATAGATAACACGTATGTAGTAAATATGCATTTAAAATATTACTGACATGAGTTAGCCAGCTTGTATGGAAGGATGGAGACCAGGAAGAAAACGATGCCCTTCTTGGAGATGCCCAGGTGGGAGCCCATGGGTAACTAGACCATCTGATGTTTGGTTATGGGAAGGCTTGATTGATCTGTATTTCCATAAAATTTCCTTGTTAGAAACCTTGAGTAACTCCCTCATGCCCAAATTGGTTTGGCATTTAAGGCCCATTCCCATCTCACCCCAACTTAATTCTCCAATGTTGCTCAAAGCAGACTAGCACTTGACTCCACCGTGTATGAAATGGCACCCTCTGTCCTTCCCCTCTTTCATCTTTTATATTTTTCCAGCCCCCGTCTCTTCAAGCTTCCTCAGGAAGTCATGGAGTCTTCCGCCACAGATGAGAGCAGCTGGATGGTGTAGAGAATGATAACACAAATAAATTCACCTCTAATGGCAAACTACAGCAGGACCTGAGAAAGAGAAAGATTTTCAAAGAGTGGAGCCAACCCTCAAATCAGTCCTCTGTTCTGCCTTCTTGGAAACACAACCATCCATTACACAGCTCCAGAAAGCAGCCTTCCCCTTGGGTTCCAGGTGAATATGGGACTAGGGCTTCCTGGAGTTCCATAGGGCACAGACTCTATCCTTAATAGCCTTATCTGTATAGATGTCTACACACACACACACACACACACACACGCGCGCGCGCGCACGCGCGCGCTCTGGGCATTAATTCAAAACACTTGCAAATGTCATTCTTGGCTGCTTGGAAAGGGAGAAGCTCTAGCTTCCCTTTTTCAGATTTAAATCCCTTGTGCTGGCTACTTTTCATTTTGGATAACCTTATACTCTATTTGTTTCCTCTCCCATTTTTCCAAATGTGCAATCTCTGCACTTCCTCCTGGTAGGAGCACTGCTTGTGACAGGAAAGCGGGGCTCCCAGGGAGAAAGAAGTCATCATTTCTACTTTGAGCAAAGACAGATACATCCCAGAGGAAGGTAAAGCTCAAGGTCTCCAGGTACTAAAAATAGTTATTGTGTTATGTTAAGTAGTAAAAACAGAGGAAAGTAAGTAAAAGCCATTTAGAAACATTGTGTTGCCTATAAAGAAATTGTTCCTAAGGAGAAAGTGCTGTCTCTCATCTCTAAGAACTGGCAGCTCTGACTATTAATGTCAGGGCAGCTGTCACATCAATCATGGTACATACAGGTCACCCACCAGTACACGTTCTCTAGCATTCCTTTTCTTCACAGGATCAAATCTTGTTACTACCATCTCTTTGAATCTCTCACCTCCAGCCTCCCTCTTTGCTGAGCCTTGCTACAAACACCACTGTGTGATGAGCACAGAATGGTTTCTGTACATTTCCTAGCGAAAGCCTTGAGAGGTCTCATCACATGCAGAATAAAAGCTGGCTTCCTGGGCCACATCTTCAAGTCCTCTAGGGTCTGGCCCCACCATGTTCTTCTTGCCTGAATTTCTTCAACCGATACTGTGTCTGCTACACAAACTTCCACATTCTATCCACCCTCTCGTTCATGTTTCTTCCTCATCTAGGCCCTCTCCTTCCCTTCCTTTTACAAAATATGAGTACCTAACTATGTGTCCAGCACTCTTTCAGGTGCTGGAGACACAGGAAGGGAACAAGACAGACAAAACTTCCTGCCTTCCTGGAGCCTGCATTCTAGAAGAGGGGAGAGAGAGTGGCCAAGATAAGCAATGAAAGTCTGTGGTAGGTTAGGGAATTTCAAGAACCAAGGAGAAAAGGAAGGCAGGAAAGAGGATGGGTATCACAATTTTTACACAGGTAGCTCGAGAGGTCCCTGCGGAGAGATGACATTTGAAGACAGGCTCCAGGGAAGTGAGGGACCAAGCCCTGTGGATAGGTGGACAAAGCATTCTTGGTAGAGGAAGCAAAAGCATAAGGGCAAGATTTTGGCTGGAGTGCTTGAGGCCTCAAATACCTTCACATCATCCCCACCTGTAAAATCCAGATGTACTTCAAGGTCTGACTCAAATGACCCCCAGGTCATCAAATCTCTCCTGTTCTCCCTTACTGGAAGGGATTTCTTCAAAATCCCTTTGAACCCTTCAAAGCACTTCAGTTGGGTATCTTAATACTTTCCTCATCCAAAGAACTAGTATATTTAAGATGGTGGCTTTTTCATTCTCCACTTTATCTATTATGTATTTAAGTAGGACGTCCCTGTGCTTTTACGAGTTTACTTCTCTACCCAAGACTCTACATCTCTACATTTCTTGGGAGAAGGACACAGTAATTATTCATATTTATTTACCCCAGTATGGTTGTTAAGTATTTTTTTTTTTACTGTTTTAAAGCTAATCATCTCTTTTCTTTAGTTCTAAAGGGTACATTTCCCAGTGGTTTCTCGTTGTTTTAGCTGGATCCCAAATCTCAATTCAGTCTCAAATGTTAAGGTTCCTTTCCTTGATCACTAGGTCTTGTCATCACTGACAACAATAAATATCAAAACCTACCTAGAGACTCTGAGTATTTATTGAAAAGGTCATGGTCCTTTATTTTGTTTCTTGTCCTGGTCATTGGTCACTAGATATTTACTTGACACCTAATATATGCTTGGATCTCTTCTAGGCATCATGGAGAAACAATAGCTATCAATTTCTCAGATCACAGATGTCAAGCTTTGTGGTAAATGTTTTATGTCAATTAACCTATTTAATCATCATAATAACTCACTGATGCAGACACAGTGAATTCTCTCTACACATGAAGAAACTGGGCTTAAAACAGGAAGATGATCTGACTCGGGTCATGGAGCTAGAGGAAGCAACAGAGCCAAGATTCAAACCCACGTTCTCCCAACTCCCAAACTCTCTGTTTCCTGCTAAATCCTACCAAACCATACAAAGGAAGAAAAAGGAACTGCAATGGTCATTTGTGGCTTTGACAACCCAGAATCCACCTCTTGGACTAACAGTCCCTCTATTCTTCTTGGTCTACCCTTCCCTCCCCACTGCCAGCTAAATAAGTCCTACTTAAGATTCGGGGGATAACTTAATATCTGGGACAATGGCCAACGAGACTTAATCTCAGCATTTTTCTCTGGTAATCAGTAGCATGATCATGTAATCCAGTGTCCAAACTGAGAGGGAGGGAGGAGGCAATGACTATTTAAGCACAGCTGGCAGGTATGAATGGGGATGTCGGGCAAATTGGGACGTGCAGGGGGAGGTGGAGACCTCTCTCATATTGGACTGCATGACCATTCTGGCTAAACCAGGACACATCTCCACCACAGGCCTGGTATTACAATGATGTGGAACCAAAGCCATCCTGCCACCTCATAAAGAGCATGAGCGAGAATCAACAGATAAAACATGGCCAAGAGGCAGAAGGTGGTAACAGTTTGAAACCTAAACTGAACCGCATGCTGAAGCCAGCCTGTGTCTAGAATCTAGGGTCTTGATTTTTATTTGTAAGAAACAACAACCTTCCTTTTGGCTTAAGCTGTTCTGGGTTAGTTTCTCTGTTACTTATAACCCGATCAAGTGCAAAGAACCAGCTGCCAATAATTACTGAGTACCTACTGTGTGTTCTGTATTTTCTCTACGTGATCTCCTGGGGCACGCACACTGTCATGCATGGTAACGAGAGGTCAGCGCGTGAGTCCTGTGCCATGCCACGCAGGTTCAAATCCTGCTTCTGCCATCTCGTCGCACCCTTTGACGGCTTACTTAACCCCTTGAGCCACAGTTTCCTCAGTTGTTGGTTACAGAATTGCCCTCTTTGGATAATGACGATTTTTTAATTGGCGAATCTACTTAAAGCACATTTGATGGTGCTGATGAGAAAATGGAGACTCAAAGAGGTGACATGATTGGTTGAAAGTCACCCAGCTACTGAATTATAAAGGCAGACTTCACACCCAAGATTCTGAAGTTCCAAATCCTATTCTGTTTCAACACGGTGTCCCCACTGTTTCCCCTTGCTTGAATGAGGCTCTGAGGGCTGGTGATGTCTCAGTAAATTTGGAGGAGAGAACAAGGGTGACCGGCGGAGAACAAGGTTCATCAAATGGCAAAGTCCCTCTGCGGCACAGCTGAAAACACAGTGGCCACCCAGGTTCTATCAGATAGACCGCCGCTTCTCTTTCCTCGCCTCTTTCATTTTCTGTGTGGTTTGACACCCTGAGAAGGCTGCTTCATGCTGCACGTGTGGAATCAAAAGTATCCCTGTTTCCTGCAGGGCAGTCTGCTCAGACTTGTTTTCATCAGGACAAGAAACTGTGCCTACAGGATGTGCGCACCCCAGCTCCCAGTGCAAGGCTTACGCTCTTCCCTTGCTGACCCTGCTTCAACCAAGCCAGCACCCACCCCCCTGCTAACCACTCCCCACCCCCCACCCCCGCCCTGGCTCTTCTTGATCTTGCCAAGAACTCTCACATCTCACGGCTTCTGCATATGCTATTCCCTGTGCCAGGAATACTCTCTATTCAAATATGCACGTGTCTTCCTCTTTCCTTTCTAGGGTCCCTGTTCAAATGTCACATCATCTGTGAGGTCTTCGCTAGGCAACCTGTATAACACAGCAATGCCTCACCCCATTCTGCCCTGGTGCACAGCCCTTGTTTTCCCCTGACCCTGATTTTTTTTTCTCATTTCATAGCACTGATAACTAACCGATCTTATACATTTACGTACATATGCATCTGCTGTCTGTCTCCTGCCACAGAATGGGAAGGCTACGATGGGACTGCAACCTTTCTTTGCTATATCCAAAGCACCCAGAAAGGAGCTTGGTGTGTGGTAAGTGGCAATAAATATTTGCTGGATGGTAGGAAGACTGAACACACAAAGAACAGCAAAGCAGGGCTGCATCCTGAAACCAGCATGTGATTCCTGTAGCCCGCCGAGGAATGGCGGTCCCGATCATGGAAATCAGGGCTCCTCTTACCCCACTACCACCTTGTCATGGATGCCTATAACCCAAAGATCTTGTTCCTTGAGATGGGAACTAACTCTCTCTTCAGCATTAGTATCTGCTAGAAAGTGGAAATGAGATCATGCGAGTACTTTTCATTTCAGCATTTTCTCGTTCTAGTGTCCAGTCCCCGGCCCAGAGAGAACTGATATATTTTCTACCTGCAAATATATCAAAATGCATCACCATCCAATTCTAAGGGAAGATCATTAGCACATTTGTTTGCTTTTATCCTGGCATTAACAACTCTATTTGGGGCTGAATTATTTCCCCTGGCTTCAACGTCAAGTTTTCCCATTGGCTCAAATATGAAGTCCCTTGTCTGTCAGTGCAATAATTTTCTATTAATTATAAAAGAAGAAAGCTGGCAGTTTGAGAGTCTTAAGGGAAGCATTTGTCTAATCCAAGAAACTGATTTTCCAGTTACTTGGACTAAGTACAACTCTCAGTTGTGGTCAGATTCACAGATTTCAAAGTGCTCCTTGTTTTTACTTTCTGGTCAGTCTAGACAGACAAGGTTCTTTCCTTCATTTCTCAAGCTGCTGAAACACCAAGTTGGTCAAAAGAATCTGAATCTCTAGAGAATAAATGGAGCAGCCCTTCACCTGAGACTCCGTAACTTTCTCTTGAACATCCCCCCAAACAGAAGAACAACTTCGGCGGTGCTAGGAGAGATTTCACATCAAAGGCTCAGTGTGAATGTAGAAATGACACTGGGACAACGACACAATGACCACTAGTGTCCTATGTGGAATGGAGAAACTGTCAAGCGGTTAGAGCATGCGGTCCTGATTTTTTTTTTTTTTTTTTTGCCTGTTCTCAGTTATTTCCGTTTCATGCTGGCTGTCCTTACCCAAATAAAGTTGCTCTTTTAAATAATAATTCTTGGGGCGCCTGGGTGGCTCAGTGGGTTAAGCCACTGCCTTCGGCTCAGGTCATGATCTCAGGGTCCTGGGATCGAGTCCTGCATCGGGCTCTCTGCTCAGCAGGGAGCCTGCTTCCCCCTCTCTCTCCCTGCCTGCCTCTCTGCCTACTTGTGATCTCTCTGTCAAATAAATAAATAAAATCTTTAATAAATAAATAAATAAATAATAATTCTTCTCTTCATTATAACTGGACACATGGTCTTAGAACCTGCTATGTGCAAAGCATGGGCTCCATCTCAATTAGGGCCACAGAAACAAATCTAGAGAGATGCTCAAATTCAAAGACTTGGGCATTTGAGCAGAGTAATGACAACTGCATATAAACATCTACATCAGAAGAGAGACTGCTTAGAGACGTGCTATGGGAATTCGGTAGGTAGGGGTCGAGTTGACCGCTGACAGGGAGAGTACAGGCAGAGAGAGAAGAAAAGGAAGCAGATCTTTTGTGGAGTTTAATTTTAGTTGGGTCTTGAGGAATGGTGGTACCTAGACCAGGATGGAGAGATAGGAATGCAGAGTATTATTCCAAGAATATGAAAGAGCATTGCAAATGCATAACAACAGACAGAGAAGTAAATATCAGGATAAATACCAGGGTTAGTGGGGTCATACACATTTGCTACTTGATCTGCTCAGCTCTCTGTTGAGAAGAAGCACTGTAAATCCACAAGGCTTCAACTAATGTCAAAGAGGGTTAAGGAACCTTAGGTACTAAGCAGTGACATAACCCAGGTGGATGATTTTCCCATCAGAAATTCTGAGGTAGGTAAATTACCTACACATTTCTTCCCCAGAGATAGCGCAGGGGCAACATGATCTTATTCATGACCTTTTGTAATACGATATGCAAAAGACAGGTTTCTAAGCTCCTGTGAGATTTATTTTCTCCTCTGTAAATCAGGGATGCTAATTAATATATGCGCTAATTACATAACAAAGTTCTTGTGTAAAACAATGAGATAATGGATATAGAGATGCTTTGTCAGTGGTTAAAAGGCTACAAGGTGTTAGTTATTAAGGTCGGGTAATTGTAATAATAATAATGTCCCATGGCCCACCCAGCCACAAAAATGTGCAAGGTTGGAAGAAGATTATGCAATAGGAAAGAGAAGAGAGACATTCCAGTTAAGACTCATCATAGAAAAAAAGGGCTGGAAAGACCCACAGAGACAGTTATTGTTGGGTTATGGTAGGATTTGGGGATGAAGAGCGCAAAGCACTTCACGCATTACCAACTGAATAGAAAATAAAGATTTAAATTCTGTGAGAGTCTAAATCCTGTCGAGACTAGAGCGAGTGTGTCAGCTGTGGGTCATTAGATGAGCACTCAGGTAGACTGGGGTTTCCTGCAGGCATGAGCTTGGCTTCAGAGAGCAGGTGAGATAAGATGGGCAAGCAGATGGGTGGTGACATGTATATCCTCTAGGTGAGATGTTCTGGGTTTCCATTCCACCCCATATTTCCCTCTTCAAAAGCATACGAACATTAAATTCAGTATGGACTTCTCTCTGTCCTCCCAGCTCTGAGTCCAGGGCTTGGGCCATAAAGGAACTCCTTGTTTCTGCACTGAATCATTCTGGGTACACGAGGAAGGAAGGTGTGAAGTCAGGAGAGAATGAACACACATTCCAGGGTGAGGGAAGAAAGCTGTACAAAAAAGGAACAGGGACAAGAGTGGTGGTAAGGCAGGAAGGTAGGCGACAGACAGCTTGAAAGTTAGGCTAAAGCTTGGGGATTTGATGGAGCAGTGAGAGCAATGAAATCACTAGATTTAAGAATAAACATTACCTGGTAACAGTACCAGACAGGCTACAGCTTCAGCCCTAGCTATAAAGCAATCTTCAGGTGGACTAGCAAAGGAGAACAAAACAAACATGGCCACCATGATTTGATCATCACAGATTTTTTCTACCACACATGCCAACCCTCACTCCTGCCCCTGGCTTCTGTTGAGGCAGCCTCTGGGTTTTGAAATATCACCTCCTATAATACAGGAAGGCTTTGTCATCATCTTCTGCCATTCCAAATCACTCCTAGAACTTTCACAGGATCACAGAGTCATAACAACATACACCTGAAGAGATCCATAAAGAACCACAGGAGTACAGTTGGGAGATTAGGAACCACAGAGCAAGGTGCTCAGATAATTAGACCACAAACTAGGTAATTGGAAATAACCATTCTCATTTTCTTCTTCTTTCCTCCCTCTTCCTTCCCCTCTTCCTCCTCCTCCTCTTCTTTCTTCTCCCTCCTAATGACCAAGTCTTTTCTCTATGAGTCTGAGCTATGGCCATCCATGGAGTTCAAGTCTCCGCCCAAGTTCCTACTGCCAGCTAGTCAGAGCTTAGATTGGAACTCAAATCTGCCAGCTGTCCCCCAGAGCTCTCCCATCCCTCATGCTCCAGCAGCAAGACTGTCAAAGAGAGAAAGCAAAGTGCCAATTCCAATTAGATTTGAAGCAGAAATACTCCTCTGCAGATTATCTGACACACTCTCGTCAAGCTTCACCTGTCAGGATGGCTACTACCTCATTTATCACCCCTCTCTAATCCAAATTTTTCTTCCTGAATGAAGTCAATAAACCATACAAAGTCATTAAAACACCCTCATGGCCTCCAGCCAAGCCACTGTGGGCCCTCGAACCCTCACTTCTAGAGCTCATACTTGGAAGAGGAAAGTTTGTAATCACAAGTATTCACTATTAAAATTTGAAAATTCTCTTTTGGACAGGCTAATTAGACCCAATCACTCCAACAGGTCTAGACGATACAGGGTTTAGCATCTGGGTTGGAGCCTGCTGTCGTCCCACAGGCTTGGCTGCTCCTCTCTAACTGCAAAGGCACTTCCTTCCCTGCTTTTGTACAGTGTCAAGGATCAGCCTTTTAAGGCAAAGTGAAGCCTTCTGGATTCACATTATCTGCAGCTCACAGGGACCAAGTAAGAGAGAAATTTCATGCTAATATACTCAGAACACCTCATGTTTTTCTCATTGTTTTATTTCTCCTTCACTTGTATATAAGCAAAGCAAGTTGGCAAATAAAGTTTTCTATACAGTCAGGGAGACAAGAACAAGGAAGGAAGAGGGCCTTTTCCTCTAACCCCTTTGTGTGGTGTTAGGTTAGCCCTTCCACACTGTTGTTGAAGTGATTATTCTAAAATGAAATTTATGGGATGCCTGGGCGGCTCAATCTGTTAAGCGTCTGCCTTCAGCTCAGGTCGTGATCCCAGGGTCCTGGTATCGAGGCCCACATCAGGCTCCCTGCTCAGCGGGGAGCAGGCTCCTCTGCCTGATACTTCCCCTACTTGTGCACACACACACTCTCTCTCTCTGACAAATAAATAAATAAAATCTAAACTACACTAAAATTTGTGACCTGTCATCTCCTTGTTTAAAATCCCAGTATCTCTTCATTCTTCACATGTGATCAAGGTCAAACTCCCTAGTCTGGCACAGAAAATCTCCTGTGATTAATCTCTTGCCTAGTTTGTCATCCTTATGACGAACCGCTCCCTTCATGCACGCCACGCTGCAACCATTTAATTGATCCACGCTTGCCTACCGGAGGCAGGATAGGAGGATGGTTCCAAGCACAAACTCTGAAGTTGGGCTACCTGGGCTCGGGGATGCTGCACTGTATAATCCAGAGGGGCATTCTTCACACTGTGCCTAACATTTATTGAGCACTTAATAAGTGCTGGGTGTCATTCTTCCTAATGGTTATCTCACTCCTTACAGAAACCTATCAGGTGGGTACTACCGTTAGCCCCATTTAATGAGTGAGGAAAGCCAGGCACAGAGAAGTTAGGTGAGCCAAGCTAGTTCATGCAGTTGGTAGATAGCAGAACTGGGACTATAAATGCAGGTCAAATTTAATTTCAGAAATCAAGGTTTTAACCAGTCTGTCTCACTGTTCTTTCCCCAAAGAGATATTCCCAGATTCTCTTATCTTTGGGATCAAAAACCCATCAGTGATCCAGCTAAGCCAGAACTCTGGGTGGGATCCATTAGAAATGTCCCTTCTATGTCAAGTCTCCATATTCAATCAATCGATAGATTTGATTTTAATCTCTAAAAGCTCTACTTCTCTCTCTTTCTCCTTAACCCACTGCCATGGTCTTGTTTTAGGTCCCTATCAATTTCTCCTGAATTACTGCTGCTCCCTCCTCGCTGGACTCTGTTTCCGGTCTGAGCCCTTCCATTTATCCCCTATCATGTTGCTTAAAGGAGCTGCCAAGAGGTCCGGTCCTCGCTACAATCCTGCCAGTGCATTTCCACTATGGCTGCAGGCTCAGCACCCAAAGCCCCTGAAAGATCTGGCTCTGACTCTTTCACTGCATTTCCTGCCCTGCCCCTGCTCGGCGGAGCCTCTCGTAGCTCTCAGTGTTGTACTACCTGACCCCTCCGAGCCTGCATACACATTGCTCCCTCTGCCTGGGCATTCTTGCCGGCTTCTTCATCCAGTTAACTCCTATTCATCCTTCAAAACATAGCTATAGCTTCAACTTCATCTCCTCTGGAACACTTTCCCCAATCCCTGCCTCATTTAGCTGCTTCTCCTCTGTGTACAGCAACCTAGCCATCTATTAGTAACTGATGACTGTCTATCTGTCTTCACTGTGGTCTAAACAAATAAAGATCAGTGATGATTTGTCTTGCTCAAATGCCTGGCATGTATTAGATGCTTAATAAGTAGTTCTGCATGTTAAATTAACAGACAAGTTATTTATTTGATTTACATTCATTTAATTAACATATAGTGTTAGTTTCTGAGATGGAGGTCAGTGATTCATCAGTTGTATATAACACCCAGTGCTCATCACATCACGTGCCCTCCTTAATACACATCACCCTGTTATCCCACCCTCCTCCTTCCAGCAACCCTCAGTGTGCTTCCTATGGTTAAGAGTCTCTTTTGGTTTGTCTCCCTCTCTGATTTTGTCTTTTGTTTTTACCTCCCTTCCCCTATGCTCCTGGGTTTTGTTTCTTAAATTCCACATATGAGTGAAATCATATGGTAACTGTCTCTCTGCTTGACTTATTTCACTTAGCATAATACTCTCTAGTTCTATCTGTGTCATTGCAAATGGCAAGATTTCTTTTTTTGATGGCTGAGTAATATTCCATCTTCTTTACCCATTCAACTGTCAATGGATATCTGGAATCTTTCCATAGTTTGGCTATTGTGGACATTGCTGCTATAAACATTGGGGTGCAGGTGCCCCTCCAGATCACTCCATTTGCATCTTTAGGGTAAATACCTAGTAGTGATTGCTGGGTTGTAGGGTAGCTCTATTTTCAACTTTTTAAGGAACCTCCATACTGGTTTCCAGAGTGGCTGCACCAGCTTGCATTCCCACCAGCAGTGTAAGAAGGCTCTCCCTTTTCTGCATACTCGCCAACATCTGTCATTTCCTGACTTGTTAATTCTAGCCATTCTGACTGGTGTGAGGTGGTATCTCTTTGCAGTTTTGATTTGTATTTCTCTGAAGCCAAGTGACATTGAGCATTTTTTCATGTGTCTGTTAGCCATTTGTGTGAACAGACAAGTTCTTTAAGACACATCTTAGGACAGAGGCAATGTCAATTCTTATTGGTATATTTTAAATAAGAATTTATCTTCAGATTCTCTACATGGCAAGAACTGTCATTTGATTGGCTCATAAAATTCATGTCCAGAAAAGAGAGTTTTGATTGCTTTGTTCAGAACTCAACTGAGCGTCTCATACAAGTGGTGGTATACATACTTTTTGGTTATAAAATGAAGTATACATTCCTAAATCATTTTCCCAGAGACTCCTAAAAACAAAGTTACCAGATCTTTCTGAGAAATGACAACACATCTGGAACCCTATGAGGGTCTTCATATGGTAGTTGTTCTTAATCCAGGGTGATCTTGCCCCCCAGGGGACACTGGGTAATGTCTGGAGATGTTTTTGGTTGCCACATCTGGGGATGGTTGCTACTGGAATCTAGTGGGTAGAACCCAGTGATGTTGTTAAACAGTCTAAAATGCACAGAACAGCCCCCACAGAGGACTTAAGCAGCCCCAAATGCTAACAGTGCTGAGGTTGAGAAATCCTGGTTTACGGTGTATCAGGTCCACAGGCTCTCTGAAGACACACAGCTGCATCTGTGATGGGCCGGGTAATGCTCAGCCCATACTTCTTCATTTCAGTGGAAGCTCTCATGAGGGGTGGTGTTTCTCGTGGGTCTGAATGTGGCTTTAAGTCCAAGGCCAGGAGGATGACCTTTGTGAGCTTAAAGGTGGAGAGCTTCACTCCTTTCAGAGCCTACTTCTGTCTGTGTTTTCTCCTACAAATCCCTGATTTCCTATATTCCTATATCCCAAATCTCCTATAAGTCAGCAGAATGTTCTGTTCCTCGGAATGAGCTTCCTAACTCCTGAAAGCTGCCTCCAGAAGGCGGCTTGGGGTTGTAAGAGTCATTTCCCCCATCCTGACACATCCAGCCCATGTGAGTCACTGGTAGAGGGAACATCCACATGTCTTCAGGCCTCAGCTTCTTCCTTCCTTAGATCAGTAGGGCTCCCAGTTAAGAAATCCTAGACAAGACCCAGAGAGTGGTTACTCCTGGAGAGTGACTAACACAGAAATCCTGAGGTGATGAGTAAGCAGCAGCAGAAGGTAAACAACCTGAATGGTTTATTTATTTGGGAAGGAATGTTGATTTCAGGGTCAGTTATGTAATGCAAAGAAATGGAAATGGGGGGAGGGAAGCAGACTGCCCTGAGATCCTCTTTCCAAGGAGTGGGTTTTGGTTCTGCAAGCCCAAGCAGCAAATCCCAACTTCCTCTGACGTGTGGAACGAAGCTTTACAGAAAGTTCCAGTGAATACTGGCTAATTTCTGGTAGCAATAGTCCATGTATCGAGAATTTTAGCCTTATTTCTTAGTAAAATATTTCACAATAACTTATTCCTTAAATTGTCTCCAACACAAGCCAGTATTATCGTTTCAGAGTTGAGGAATAGCAGTAGCTCAGAATAAGGGTTTTCTGGTTACACAAGTCATTGACCTTGCTGGAATTTAAACTCCATACATCCAGGACTACGGAACAGTCAGATGAGGCAAATATCGAAGTAATGATTTGGGATCATATTTGAATGAACGGAATGACTGACCTGATCGTTAAGGGTGTTTGTTTCCACTGTGTTGTACCCACTGTGTGCGTCGAGGGAGATAAAGGGAGCTAAGCATAGCTCCTTCCCTTGGAAAGCTCAGAATTCGGTCGGAGAAGACAGCAGATAAGCACTTAATACAACATATTACTTATTCAGTAGCTCAACACGCATGGTCCATGGTGATTCTGGTCCTTGTGCTGAGTGCACTGAAATGAGCAAATAGCAGGGATGGAAGGGCAACAAGGCCAAGCCTCCTCCATATGGTGCAGAACAACCCTTCACAGCACAGGGAAGTTTCTCCTTTGTCCAAGGCACAGCGACACTTATTTTTCAAGTCAAATACTGTAATACTTTTTTTCAAGCCCAGCTAGTATATTTATTTAAAAAAGGAAGGAAAAAGAAAAAAAAATACTGTAATATTTTTCAGGTAGTTGCAACTTTTATAAGCTAAAGCAGAAATCTTCCTGACTTGGCCAAAAATAATAAACACGCACACAATCTCTTGATCGCAGGCGCCCTGCCCTCTTGCTCTGGTCACAGCCCCCTGTGGTAGAGTTCTCCATGAGAGTGGAGCTGATTTACAGAAAAGGGCACCTGGCCTTCACGTCCTTAATATACATTCAAGGCTGAAGGAGAAAACTACCGTAGACTAAGTTCAGAGTCGTGCCAAATAACCATACATTTAATATAATTTTGTACTCTGAATTGAGCTTTTTGTTCCTCTCGTATAAGCTGATCCTGTCTGAAATTTTTATGTGAACTGATGAATGTGTTTCCAAAGGTGAAAGTTTTCATAACAACTTTGCTTCTCAAGCAAGGTGATGGGGCCAGTTATTTCTTTTTGGAAAATTTCCGTTCTCTCACAGACTGATTTTTTTCGTAAAATACAGTCAATGTGAATGACCAGAAGCCACTGCAAGGCTGAATCCCCATAAGAATGTCCAACGCTCAAGTTCCTCACCTAGTCCATTACAGGCTGATAATGAACAGTCTGTGGACTGGACTCCCAGGGGAGTACCAGCTGCATAGCACAGACGCATGTGATACACAAGGACATAGAAATTAAAGTAACCATCTGTATGGCTTTAACAGGAAGACAGCTAACACAAAATCAGAATATTCAGAATAATAGCAGCAATGTCCACAATAGCCAAGTTATGGAAAGAACCTAGATGTCCCTCAACAGATGAATGGATAAAGAAGATGTGGTATATATATACAATGGAATACTATGCAGCCACCAAAAGAAATGAAATCTTGCCATTTGCGACGACATGGATGGAACTAGAGGGTATTATGCTTAGCGAAATAAGTCAATCAGAGAAGGACAACTATCATATGATCTCCCTGATATGAGGAAGTGGAGATGTAACGGGGGCAGTGGTTAAGGGGGTAGGAAAAGAATAAATGAAACAAGATGGGTTCAGAAGGGAGACAAAGCAAAAGAGACTCTTAATGTCATAAAACAAACTGAGGGCTGGAGGGAGGGGTGTCAGGAGAGGGTGGTGGGGTTATATTATACATTTATAAAAAAATTTTAGAAATCTTCAAAAAAAAAAAGAATATTTAGAATAGAATTATGCTTAAATTTTAGCATTCAGCCCTTACTGCCTAAACCTTTTAAACTCCTGATCGATGTAAAGGGGTCAAGTGACCAGAGACCCAGAGACAGTCTACAAACATCTACACCAGCCCTGTTCAATGGAAATTTCTGTGATGCTGGAATGTTCTACCCGTGCTGTCTGACTCCAGAGCCCTGAGCCAGATGGGTACGTGGGGCACTTGAAAGGAGGTGAGTACAAACTGAGGAACTGGATTTGAAATTTTATTAGATTTTCATTATTTTAAATTTAAATAGCCTCATGTGGCTGGTGGCTCCTGTACTAGACAGTGTAAGTCTAGCTAATGATGAAGCAACAGAAATATTTTTAAATAACCGATTTTTTAAATGAGGTGGCATGGAAAATATTAAAAAGTGGAATTGTCTGTTTCTAAATGGATAACCCTACCTCCCTCTCCTTCTTCAGTGGCTGCGCCCTTCCCACCCCTCAAAGTTCGGGCCCTATGACCCCCTTCGAGTTCATGGTTTTCTTTCCACATCTGTGGGCTGTTGCCAGAGCAGTGAATGACAGAGAGCATGTGAACCCCTTTTCTTTGTAACAGCTCAAGTTAATGAGGTTTCTGCTGCTCTCAAGACCATCAAGGCCCCCAGCCGACGTGTTGAACCAAGGTGTTTGGGCCTGCATAGAATTAAGTCACAAGGAAAGCACTTATTTCTGACAGCAGATTTATAATAGGAAAATCTCAGCAGGAAAGAAGAGTTGGGAGACCTCAGCCACAGGCTTTTCATAAACTTTGCCTTGATTTAGTGACTCAAACGACCAGCGAGAAAGGCCAACTGCAGAGGTAATCCTATCATCTTTTCTCCAAGCAGCACCATTCCATCTTCTTGGCTTCCTTGTGCTGCTAACATGAATTCAAATCATCTGTGTTTAAAGTTAAACTCAGTGATTGACAGTTCTTTATAGTCTCAGTCCTATTGAAGATTATTCTAGATATCTATCAGTTATTACTACAAGCGCAGTATGATATTCAATACCGACAGTGAAAATTGTTTTTAACAGTGTAATGTCTGATCTGTTTTGAAAGCGATTTTAAAATAAAGAACTAACCATAACCAGGTGGTGAAAATCTAAACATGTGTCTTTTTCTTTTTCTTTCCTTTCTTTTTCCTTCTTTCTTCCCCCCCCCCAAAGAGCCAAGGAAATGGGGGAGGAGAAAGTAAAACTTGTCCTGCAAAAGGCTGTCCTACACACAAAAAATGAGACAAAAAGAGTTCACTTTGATTTTGCGGCATCCATTTCTTTGAAAAAAAGAGAAGATGTATAAAAGTGAACGAGATATTTACAGTCATTAAAACTTTGGTGATTGTATTTCTAAAAGATGCTAGAGTTACTTGTAAGAACTGCTCTTGAAAAATAAAAAAGAGAAATAAAAAAATTAAAAAACACCTGCTCTTGCTTAAGAGACTATGAAAATACACTGTAACACATGGGTACGTGTAGAAGAATGCTGGTCTACTCATCCTCTGTAGCATCCTCAGAACTGGAGCAGCCAGGCCCCCGGTAAGTGCCAAGCAAACATCTGCTGAATGAATGCTTGAACTTGCTAAGATTCAGACCTCGCATGGTAATTCATGACTGTGCCTGATGAAGGCCAGCAGCTGCTCCATTCCACGGAGACCAGAGTGGGTTTGCAGTCTGGCTTTCCGCCGAGCTCTGCTGGATAAGCAGACGCTGAAGGTCTGATGTGATCAGTCCTTCCCTAAGCTCTACTCTGGACTCAGCCACACGCTTGAGTAAGTCCGAAGTGGAAAAAGGAAGAGATAAAGGTCAGCATGAGGAGTTTATAAAAAGGACAGAGGAAGAACGAGAAAGAGGAAACAAGACGGTAACGTGGAAATACACTGAAACGTTTGGGTTGGGTTTTTTGTTCTTTTCCCTTACGCTTATTATGTAGCAGCTACAAATTCTGTATCTCTATTTACACAAAAAGGTTTTTTGCCTGGTACAGAAATAACAGCATTCACTTCAGAGCAGACTGCAAGTGGGAGGGAAGCATCAAAGCTCCCATGAGTGGGGCCATGCACAACCTTGGGCTTACTGAGGCTTTCCGATAGAACCTCCAGGTCAGGAAGTAGAAAGAGGTTGCTTTGATTTTACTAGTAAAGTGAGGCTAAAAGGAGTTGGGGGGGGTGCCTGCGCTCCAGGCTTGAATGCACGTCTTCGTCTTGATGAAGCACCTCTTATTGCTGAGTTCCCAGTGGCATTTTCAGGATTCCTGTAATCACTAGTTGTCACTCCCCACCATTAGTGAAAGAAGAGAGTTGCAAAGGGGAGGAAAATACAAGCTAAAAAAAATCTACCACCTTATGTCAAAAGTGATAAATGCATTAACAGCGATTTAGAACAAATCTGAGAGTCAGAAGGACAAAAAGATTCCATCATAAGGAAAAGAGGGTAAACGGGCAGCGTGGGGGCAAACTGGCCTTAAGACGGAACACGAAGAAAGGGAAGGAGAGAAGGAAAAAGGGAGGGAAACGAAAGGAAGAAAAGAAGGTAGGAAACAGAAAGATCCCTACGTCCTATTATCAGACTCCTTCAGTTGGAGCCCAAGCACGCATTTCAGACTCAAGCCAGAGACCATACGCATATTAAATAAAACGATCCTTCCCTGTTGCCCCCTCTTGTTTTTTTTTTTTTTTTCCATCTGCAAATAATGAAACGCAAATGATTCTGAGGGGGATTGAAAGGAATACATTCCATGAGGCTGTGGAGAACCACAGGGAAACATTTACAGAAAAGAAGCGTCAGGGCGGGGTCCTTCCTGACCTCCACTTGGCTGGGCTGTCTGGGGAAGTCTCCAAGGCCAGAGGCAGAAAGCGCTTACACAAGTTACCCTTCAGAAGTGCAGCACTTGGCTGCACAAACACCACAACACAGCGCCAATCTGCTGTGTAGGCGTGCAGCCCTCCCACTTGAAAAGAGATGGTGATACCGCCATGTCACGGAAAGATTTTCTCTGATTTTGTGAGCTGGAAGCATTTGCAAAGTGGGTAAAGCATGTGTTTAGTATTGTGCCACGAGAAAAGATATTTTAAACCTGACTTCTAAGAAAAAGGTTGGATGTATTGTTTAAAACTGTAACAGTTTTAAGCCAAAATCCAGAGAAAGGTTATCCCAAATTGATCCTCGCTGGACCATCCATGTTTTATCAGAACTGTGAAGACCTAAGCCCCGCTGCCTTCCCATGTGCCCACCCCACACTCTGTAAATACAGCCCATGACCTTTAAGGCCTTCAGAGTGTTGTCAAGAGGAAGGCCAAGGTTATCTTAGGGACGAGGTGTCATGTTTTCTTCACCAGAGATTTGGGGCGGGCCTAGGGGGAGGAGAACTGGAGCCTCATTGAAGAAATACCAAATATGCTGCTTAGTAAAAAAATCAATTTCAATTATATCAGAAAACTTCTGGAACTGGTGCTATCTACTGAGCAGAAAATAATGATAATAGTAAAGTGCTATTTATGAAAACTTTAAAAGGTATAATCACTGTCACCAAAATACACTGATCTATTTTATTCAACCCTGTTCATTCTTCACTCAACAGATCATTTTCTTTTGAAGAGTTACAGGACTAGCTAGCCTCAGGGAGAGAAAGACTGAAGGAAACAGTGATGCTTTGCAACAGGTACTGAATTTTTCACATAGCCTGAAGTGGAGATGATCGGAAACTTTAATGGGTCATGATTATTCTACACTGGGTTAATTATCATGGTCTTCATCTTTGGGTATTTCACCGGTTTGCTTTTGTTTGAGTTTCTCAGCTGATCTTACTCCTGACTGTCACTTCTGTTGTATGAGTATATTTCCAGCCGCACTTTTCCCAGCTGACCCTGCTGTTGCTTCTCTGTCCATCCCCTTGTCTCCTGGACTGAATGGGACCTACTGACTCTCTGGTCATGACCCTTCATTCAGTTTTGCCATATTCGGCTGTGAGACTGGCCGACGGCGGAATAGGACGATGATAAGGGACACTCATGGTTCATCATTCCTTCCTAGCGACACAAGCCATTTATTTATATACATGCAAGACTCAGTGGCACATACTGAACAGACACATCTAAGCTCTTTCATTGGTTTTCCCACGCTCAAGTATAGTTTTGGTCAAAAAGGCAAAGAGTAGATGTGGACGAGTCAATGCAAGCACGCTAATGTTCGTGGAAAAAGCAAGTAAGCAACAAACAAAACTAACCAAATGAATGGCAATAACACAAAACCCAAAGGAAACCAAAGCAAAACATAGTTTTCAGAAGGTGCTTCGAAAATGGTCCAGAGTGACATTTTCATAGTCTAAGGATGGCAAGTGTTTATCATGACCTGTTCCTAATGCTCTTTTAATAAGAGTCCTTTTGGAAATATAAAAAACCCTCACATTTTCTAAAAACCATTTTCCATATTTCCTTTAAGGGGCTCATTTCTCTTTAAAAAAAAAAAATATCAAGCCTCCTAGGAATGTGATAAGTATTTACCAACAGGGGAAAAAAATTCAAAGTGAGAGCATCTAAAAATCAAGGATTTTTAATATACTTGTTAAAGGATTTTTGGAGATAAGATCACTGATAAAAAGAAAAATGAGAAATTAATCACAAATTAGCCCCAGGTCTACTGAGAAAATTGACATATGTCACTGTGTAAGTAAGTTTAAGGTGTACAGAATGATGGTTTGATTTACATATATGGTGAAATGATTGTCACTAACATCCATCTTCTCATGTAGACACAATAAAATGAAAAGAAGGGAAAAAAGGAAAAATATTTTTTCCCTGTGAAGAGAACCCTCAGGATTTACTCTCTTGACAACTTTCCTATATACCACACAGCAGTGTTAGCTCTAGTCATCACGTATATTCCATCCCTGGTGCTTATTTATCTTAAAACTGTCCATCTGTGCTTTCTGACCACCTTCCCCCAATTCTCCCTCTGCCTCTGGTAACTGCAAGTCTGATCTCTTTTTCCATAAGTTTGGTGCTTTGGGGGGGAGTTTTAGATTTCATATAAAGTGAGATCATACAGTGTTTGTTCTTATCTGACTTATTTTCCTTAGCATAATGCCTTCAAGGTCCATCCCTGTTGTTGAAAATGGTAGGATTTCCTCATTTTTCATGGCTGAGTAATATTATTTATGCATTCATCCATCAATGGACATCAGGGTTGCTTCTCTGCCTGGGCTATTGAAAATAATGCAGCGATGAACATGAGAGTGCAGAGATCTTTTCAAGTTCGTTTGTTTGTTTCCTTTGGATACATTCTCAGAAATGGCATTGCTGAATCACATGGCAGTTCTATTTTTAGTTTTGTGACGCACCTCCATGTTGTCTTCTATAGTGGCTGCACCCATTTACTACAGCACCAACAGTGAACAAGGGTGTCCTTTTCTCCACATCCACAGCACCATCTGTTATTTCTCGTCTTTTTGGCGATGGCCATTTCAGAAGACAAGGTCCTTTACTAATCTTCAGGCCCAAAGGAAAAACTAACAGGTGCACTGCTTTGTGGATTTATAGACGATATCCGTTCATTTGGACTTCCGCTCTTCAGGTCCACTTTGGTTATGATGGGTGTGGGCTTTTAAAGGGGGAGGTTATTTAAATCAACCAAAAAAAATGTATCTCCATCTCTTAAATTTGCCTGCTAATTACAGTTCCTGGCAGTAGTAAAGAACAAGAACAAAATCCTCTCAAATCCTTGCTGCTGGGAGCTCCATGCTGAATGACTTTCATCTCAGCGTTTAAAGGAAAGCCAGCCAGGCTACTGCGCGGGCCTCCTCTACCAGTTCTGATAATCCCCTGGGGTTTATTTTTTCCTTTTCTAATAATCTAAAGAATTTTTCTTGCAGGAAAGCAATTCCTCATTAAAAGCTATCTACTTTGATGAGTCAGGCTTAAGTTAATGGCCATCTAGAGCCAAGCATTCAAATGTGCAATAAATTAGCTTTCTTCAAAGATGGGGTTTCTAGGAAGTGTCTGTGTCACATTCCTCCAACCCATCACTAGCCCTGCCTAGGGCAGTCACCAGTAGCTGGGTGTTCTGAGGACCAGTGTACTTTATATATTTTATAAATAAAAATTTTATAAATTTTAATTTAAAGTTTAAAAATATAAATTTTATATTTTAGTACATGTATAAATTCCAAAGACTGGTATGCACATTCTAAGACCAGACCTTGAAATGCATCTTCATTTTCTAAACACATTGTCTAAGTACACACACTTTTTGCACAAACTCTTTTATCTTGACCATATTTTCCTTTCTGTTCACCTCAATTTGATCTTTGCTCAAACTCAGATCTCATTTATTTCTTCACGAAGCCCAAATGTTTTCTGGCCTTCATCATCATCGGCTTCCACTCTTGCCTGCTATGCGCCACACAGCGTCCTGTGTGGAACGCGGCTGCAGAGACAGGGAGACCCAAGCTGTAGGACCTGACTGAGGAGACTTATGGTCCAAAAGGAAACATCACACAGATGTAAAGGAACTTACATCATTCCCCTAGAAGCCCCACAAAAATGCTGGGCATCTGTAAAGCGAGCGGCCCATCTGTTACTGAAGAATTTCTGAATGGGTTGCTTCTTCAGCTCCCACGTTTCACAAAATTTGCCCTCAGCCCTCTCACTTATTCCACAGGGTCCAGTTTCCTGAAACCTCTACTTGGGTCAAATCATGCCTCCTTGTTTAGGAATAACAACAACAGTACTTATCTCAAGGAGCTGGAAGACCTAACTTTGTTAATTCATCTAGAAGCCTGGTGCAAGCCTTTCCTCACACTAGATGCGCAGTAAATGTTCTGTACAGCCCTGGATTTGTAGAGTCTGAGGCAGTGATGCCAAACCTACTTCCTTCATGTTCTAACAAATCAAAGGAGTTGACGCAAGACCAAGCCAGTGGACTGTTGATGTTACTGAAGCCATTCCCACCGTTCCGTTTCTGAAGGTGGTCTTGGGACCTCAACAGCGCAGTTTGAGAATGTACTGAATGGTAGCAGCACAGATCCATTTGAGGCCGTTGTCAAAATGACATCTCCTGCCATATCCATTCTCTGGCAGGCTCAAGGGATCGCTAAGATCATCAGCTCCAGCCTGACTTTCCTGTTACCATCCCAGGGAGTTCAGAGTCTTTGCTTGGGATGCTGCCTGAAGCCAGTGCACATGTGTCTGTCACCCGAGGTGATCCTGTCCTGAAGATCAGGATACTCTGGCCTTCAAATATTCAGTGCCCTTGAGAGCCTCTTGAGAATCTCTCTGGCATAGGGGCATGGTCATCTCTGGCTCCTGCTTCCTGCCTCTGCAGAATTCTGACTCCCACACTCTTGATCACCGGGCTTTTTGTTAATTTCTGCCCTGATGCTGACCCTCAAATAGAATTCACCCCTTCTCTAAAAGAAGCCATATGCAAAGAACCTGTTTTTGTAGGTGACTTTATGGAAGGTTTGAGGAAATGAAAAGGTTTAAAGTGCAGCAGTACAAACTACATAGAAATGCTTATTGGTTTTTCTATTCTTAAAAGCTTCTCAACCACTCTACCATGATGCTTGAGGAAGTATTTTTCACCTTTTCTTCTCTCTCAGGTACAAACCCCACCCTACTCCTAAATTTATCCTACTCCCTTCTGTACAGGATTTCCACTACTTTAACTCCTGGCCTGCCTAAACTGGAAAAGAAGAAATTAAAGAACGAGGTCAGGTTTCGGAGGAGTGGGGAACGGAACGTGCCCCATCCCTTAATGGGGACAGGAGTTTCTTAGGGATGAGGTAACAGATGGAAGGGAGCTGGTCTGGAGCTACCTTTGGCATGTCCTGCCCCCAGACCTGCCATCTATTGGAGAAAGCCTCAACAGGAGAAAGGCTCTGGAGTGGACCAGTGGCGGCAGGACCTGAGAAAGACAAGGGAAGCATGAAGTCGCACTTCATGCGATGGTTCATGGATATCTTTATACTAAATAACACAGTTGGTTGTCTTACATCTTCTGCAGCACAATTTGCTATTGGTTTTGGCCCTAGTGTTTAAAAGACACATCATTGTCAAGGAAGAGAGACCATAATGATGTAGACAAGCGCACACACCAACAAGAACAGATATTTACGAAGAAATGCACTGGTGATTTCCAGAGCATTCACTGTGTGCTGGGTTGGCTGCACATTCTATTTCATTTCATCCCACACACCCTTCTTCACTGTGGTCCTGCTGCTTCCGGTGTGACCCCAGAGAAAACTCCTGTGCAGAGAAGCTAGTTAACTTGGGCTGTCCCTCAGAGATACTAAGATTGCTGCCTGTACCAGAACCTTTTATCAGTTCTGCTTACGCTCATTCCCTCCAGTGACCCAGGGCTGTCTTTGTTCCTTTCTCCACGTCTGTGTCTAACTTTAGCAGATGAGTGAGGTCTCTGCTGTCCATCCTATAGAAAAGAGCACCGTCCTTCCACCTGGCATTCTCTTGGCTTTACTGTGCTCTTTTCTCCTGGAGTAGTGCATGACCATCTGACATACTTTGTATCAATTTATCAGTGTACACTCCCCTCCAACCAAGATAAAAGATACATAAGGGCAGGGACTTTGCCTGCCATGTTCACCGCAGTGTCCTCAGCACCTGGAACCTGGGCCTGGCTCAGTGTAGACACTTATAAAGTATTTGTTGAAGGAATTAGTTGAATGAACTGTAATTGGTATAGACAAGGGGTCTTTCTGCTCTACTCTATTTTCCAATGGTGCCCTCGCAGAATGAGTAGGGCATAATATTCCTTATCTGCTTGAACATGTAGAAGATTGTGAGTGATCAGAACCACCTCTTCTAGGCTGTTGATGCAGACTTTGTGGATTTTAAGAGCTTAGTTATACTTATCCACATGTTTATTTCAGAACCTTATGGCATCATGCTTATGGGCTTTTCCAAAACTCTACTTTGAGATGAAACAATCTTAATAGGTAGAAGAATAGATTTCTGTGCCTTAAATATTATTCTATATTTTGATAAATTGGTGTTTTTTTAAAATACCCACCCCACTAATTCTTCACTAAAAAAACAAAACTAACATCTACCCCCATTAATCCTTCATAATAAAAAGATACTTTCATTTCTTTGTTTTGAGTGTCTCTTGGGTTACAAAATACCTAATGTTTAATGTTAAGAAAATGAATAGTGCTACTTAATGCTTCAGAAACTTTCCTGTTCCCAAGAGTATTTTTTAAAATAAAGAAAAAACAAGGGTTATTCTGAAGTGAATTTATTATATGAGATAGCTAAATTACATATGGCTATTTCATATCACTTACTTTAAAAAGTGTACATTTTCTCCTTTATAATCCAGACTAAAGTTGATAACAAATATGAATTTAAATTAAAAGAATAGTTATACAAAATTAGGAATCTTGAGTAGGGATTTAAGGGGCTATAAATTTAGTAGAAATACTTTACTTAAGAGACTTTATTATTAAACTGATATTGCACTTTATTACAAAATAAAGCCCTTCCAGAGACAGTAAAACAAAGAATATCAATTTTCATTATAAAATTTTAGGGGCAAATAATACCTCTTTTAACACCCCTCTACTTCTAAAAATAAACAAATTATTTATTCTACAATGGTTTTTGGAGTGCCTGAAAAGTCACTATCATAAATGCATCTGATTTAAATAAAAAATTTTACACAAGAAACTGATCTTATAATGTAAATATCTCAGTAAGTTTACCCATTACTAATATTCCTCCTACTATTATTCTTTTATGTTACTGTTATAAATTCTTGCTACTATTACTAATATTATTATTACCCACAACCCACCCTACCATCACTAGTAACTTATAGTTGACAGAAAGCTTTTAATATGTGACATTATATCCTTATAAGAGATCTATGAGATTTCTGTACATGCCTCACAATCCATATTGCACAAGAAAAAACTGGGGAGAGAGAATTATAAGGTTAAAACCTTGGCTAAGGTTAAAAAGTAGCAAGGCCATTATTTGAAGTTGGGTCTATTTGATGCCAAATAGCCTGATTCAAAGTGAAGATATTGCAATAAAAATATTCTACATTCTAAAGCAATAAATTGCCATATGTGATTATTCTGCATTTCCCTAATATGTGAACCATCCTCTTTACCCCCAGTCTTTATCATCTCAATATGAAAAACAATCCTTTATTCAATTAGCTAAAATGCAATGTAGCCACAAGCAATCAGCTTCTGTCTTTGGAAACTACAGAAACTTTATCAAGTTCGCCGCCACCATGACTGTTATTATAACTTGAGAAATAGGTAGTTTATCAGATTAGCCTGCTAAATAAAGTATCAGTGAGCAAAGATATGCAACCAATTTGTTATGTGTAAGATTTACCCATCAAGATAAAAATACTCTTTGCCCTTCTGGGCTAATGTAAATGAGAGAAAAATGCCATTGACAGAATGGAAGATAAGAAAACAAAACAAACTGCTAAGGTCTCACCAAGAGGGAATTCAGGAGCATTTTAAGCTACACACACCAAAGGAAAGCCCCAGGCACAAGGAGGAAGAGATATACCAGAATAAGACCAAGTACAACTCCTTCCGCTTTAAGAAGTGGGTGCAGTAAATTAGGATTCGTGCATATGCTACACTATGCTTAACCATTAAAATATTACATGATTAACATTTTTAATGTGAAAAGATGTACTGGAAGAAAAGATATATTGTATGTGCATATACACATATACTGTGTTATGTACATATGCATATACAAAATAACATATATGCTATAAATGTATTGACACATATTATATATATATTTTTATTTTTTATTTTATTTTTTTAAGATTTTATTTATTAGTTAGAGAGAGAGAGAGAGAGTGAGCACAGGCAGACAGAGAGGCAGGCAGAGGCAGAGGGAGGAGGAGGCTCCCTGCTGAGCAAGGAGCCCAATGTGGGACTCGATCTTAGGATCGCTGGGATCATTACCTGAGCCGAAGGCAGCCGGTTAACCAACTGAGCCACCCAGGCGTCCCAACACATATTATATATTTTGAGCTGCTATCACACACACAGCACCGAAGTGTTAGCAGGGTTAAGTTGTATTTACATTTGCTTGCAAACATTCCTTTTTTAGTTGTTTATTTTTCTGTATTTCCTATTTATTCTACATTGAAAATGGATTGCCGTCATAAAGAGAAAGTAAAACATCATAAAATTTTTTGCATATTTTTTGTTTCAATATTGTGCTGACCCATTTGGAATGTTTCAGATATCATGACACTTCATTCCTAATAACTTCAGCAAGCATTTCGTGAAACAAGCACATTCTCCTACTAACCATACTGCCATTATTACACCAAGAAAAGTAATGATGATATCCCGACATTGCCTAATATCTGATCTATATGCACCTATCTTTACCTGTGCCTTAAATATCTTTTATAGAGGCTTTCTTTTTGAACCAGAACTCAAATAAGGCTCACATACTGAATTTGATTGTTACACCTCTTCAGAATCTTTTAACCTCATAAAGCACTGTCCCCCGTCTTTGCCCCACCACTCCCACACATGATTTTTCTTAAATGATGTTCCCTTTTGGTAGAGACTCACATTCTTGTAGACTGTCTCATATTCTGGCTATGTCTGATTATTTCCTCATGAACTACTGTATTTTTGACCCGTGAAATTCGTTCTTGTTTTCCATGCCTTTTTTTACAGCATCTTGTTCTTACTTTATGAGTGTAAAATCATCTCTTACTACTCAGAATATATCAGTTAAAACATTCTTTTGGGGGGGGGTAATTTTCTTCTATTCCTTGAAATATCTTTCTCCTCCAGATTATTTTGTTCTGTTTGTTTCCATCTTTGCTTCATGTATATCCTATAAACACACCTGGAAACCTGCCACAGATGAAAACCACAGATGTGGTTGTCTGTATAAATCTGGGCAATATCTTAATGTCTACTTCTAAGAGTCTGAACATTCCAGGATCTTACCTTGAAGAACTGTTGGGCTTGTAGCTCTTCTTTTGGGGCTCTCATTGACCAAGTTCAGGGGAATAAATCATTGCTAACCACCTAGTTACCACGTTGGCATTGTTTTCTGAACACTACCTTTCCTTCTTAGCATTATCTGCTCTGTATATAACTGAATCCTTCTAGATTCCTTATATTGTATGGTAAACACATATATTTTATTAATTTCTCAATAATTATTTCCCTAGAATAACTATTCTTATTGCATTTACATATGTTATTCTTGACTTTAATATTTGTTTGCCTGGTTAGTCACTGGAGGAGAGTATCGTGGCAAATTTGAGGTATATGCTATCACATCTGATTAGCCCTCTAAGGGGGAAGAGGGAATGGATTATCTGTGCTATTTTATACTTCAGCTAAGATTTAAAAATAAAAGCAGTGGTTTCTTTAACTGTATGGACACTGTCATCTTTTAAGTTCCTAAGTTATTCAATCCCTCTTTTCTTCATATTAGCTATGATTCCATGATTATTATGCAACTTCTCTGTGGTAAAAATGTACTACCCTACTGTATATACGATTTTTCAATACTTGTGGTGAAAAGATAGAGATTTCCGCCAGTTTCTAATGCTGCATTATTTTTTTCTTTTTTCTTTTTTTTTTAATTTAAGCTTTATTTAAACATATAATGTAACCCCACCACCCTCTCCCAACCCCTCTTCCCCCCACCCCCCTCAGTTTGTTTTATGACATTAAGAGTCTCTTTTGGTTTGTCTCCCTCCCGATCCCATCTTGTTTCATTTTTACTTTTCCTACCACCTTAGCTCCCACCCCCGTTGCATCTCCACTTCCTCATATCAGGGAGATCATGTGATAGTTGTCTTTCTCCAGTTGACTTATTTCGCTAAGCATAATACGCTCTAGCTGCATTATTTTTAACAGGAAAAACTGAAAATGAGCTATATATTTAGCAATATAGAATGATAAAATAAATTTAACTTGGTCTTACTACAAACAACATGCTACAGCTAAATAAACATGCTACATGTAGCTTTTTAAAAAATTGAGTTTCATGAATATTTATCTTCCTTTATTTTTTTATGCTACTATTGAAAAGGGTTTGCATTCTCAAGTGATGGTACGAGGTGGCAAAATTTACAATTCAAGGAAAGGTAAGGGGAAGTCAGTCTGGGATTTTAAAAATTTACAAGTAAAATCCACCAGGTGGATAATATTTTTGATGATATTGGCATTTGACTAGGTGACCTTAAAGTCCCTTCCAGTTCTGGGGGTTCTTTGTTTCATGACTTTGGTGTTGTACTTTATAACTTCGGTCTTACTCTATGAATGGCTGCCTTCATTCTCTGTCTACATGAAGCCAAAACAGCAGCATAATTGTGTTTGTGAGAGAGAACAATTTATCAAACAACTTTATTTGTAGATATATAACTGATTGGCTTTCAATGAGTTGTTTCATTATTTTATATGTTCAATCACAGTTTTAAATAATGGACACTGTAAGAGTCTTGCCCCTAGACCTACTAAGAAGAAATTCCCACTTGGATGTTGATTATGGTTTGTTTGCCTTGATTTTCCTAGCAAGGGCTATAATTTGGGAAACAAAGCTCTTGTCTGTAATTTAATATGTGCTCCTAATCCCTAATAATGTACCTTGTAGAAACTCGAGAAATACTTAGTGACCATCTATTATTCTGACAAAATGTCCAACATTGTTTCACGTCTTCCAGTCATTGAGACTGGCCATGGTTGGTTGTTCTCAGCCTGTTCTCTGTCTCCACATGGTTTCTAGGCCAAGAAATTAAATAGCAGAGTGTGCTCTAACCATTTCCCTCTTTTTCTCTGTTCCAAGACACCAAGTGATTATTGTTGGGCACTTAAACAAAGACAATCACCAATGGCAAAAATCTCTTCTATCCTAATGTAAAGAATAGGGACTGTGATTGTTTTCTAAGCAAATATCCCAGTGGAACCAATGGGAACCCACACTGAACTTATAAAATAAGAAATAGGTAGTTCTGAGTATTGTGTTTCATTTTACTTTTTTTTTTATTACCACTAGGTTGAAAATTAATTTAGCTAAGAATAATGAAAGAGAAAAGATGGTGGGAATCATAGAAAGAGTTAAAGGCGTGTGTCTCATTAAGTGGTTATTTAGGTAACACTAAATATCTACCAGATTTTACATGAGGTTTAAAAACACATGTCACTCCCTTTACTGAAGTTTCATGTCACCTCACAAGAGTTTGGATTCAAATGGGTGGTGGGTCTATTATAACCCAAAAGTGCGAAATGTTTAAAAGGCATTTCTTCATGCAAATGTAGGTTTTGTCAACCACTGTTGGCATTTCTAAAACGTCAAAACCGTTAATTCACATGAGCATCAATGATGATTTTTGCTTTATAAGAAGCAAAAATTTCCTTATACTTGTAGAAAATATTATGTGTGTATATTGGATTAACCTTTTGAGACACAAAGAAGTGCTAAGATGACTCCAGCTGAGGTTGCCTATTTCTAACCCAATGATACTTTGAGGTCCATGAACAAATGGTCTGACATTGTCAGGAAGAAACACTTCCAACCAGTTTAGGCCATTGATCAGTTCGGACTCTTCTTTGGGATGATTGCTAAGGGCATGATACCTCACATTTTATCAGGAATGAAACTACTCTAATATGAATTTTCATACTTAAATCATGTATGTTAAAAGCCGAGAAACACAAATTTTCTTAAGACTTCTGTAAGTCTGTAAGACTTCTAAGTCATGTGCTACTATAAATCTTATTTCCCTTCAGTTATAGAAATTCCACAGGGTGCCTGGGTGGCTCAGCTGGCTGAGCACCTGACTTTTGATTTCAGCTCAGGTCATGATCTCAGGGTTGTGATATCGAGCCCCATCTTGCGCTCCAAACTCAGTGCAGGGTCTGCTTAAGATTCTCTCTCTCCCTTTCCCTCTGCCCCTGCTCTAAATAATAAATGAATGAATACACACATACACACATACATATCTTTAAAAAAAATTCCAGGCCACTGGAATTGGAGTCAGTTGACAGGTTAAGTCATGATCAAAACCTACTACTGTCATCTTGAATAAATCACTTAAATTTTGTGAGGCTCAGTGTCCTCATCTAAAAACTGAAGGGGCTCAGCTTGAACACTGTGGAGGTTCCAAAGCTTGACATGCTATGGTTTAATGTTTCTAATACATACACAGTAATCTTGACATTTTCTCAGGCTACAGTTGAAGTGAGGGTAACTTGCAAACATCCAACCTAAAGACACTTCCAATTCCCTCTTATGTCCTTTAGGTAAAGAGACTTTCAATTCTTCTCAGACCTTTTCCCAGAGTAGGCACCACTTAGCCATCAGAAACATAAAATGCCTGTCGTAAGTAATGGACACTGTCATCTTTTAAGTTCCTAAGTTATTCAATCCCTCTTTTCTTCATATTAGCTATGATTCCATGATTATTATGCAGCTTCTCTGAGGTAAAAATGTGCTACCCTGTTGTATATATGATTTTTCAATACTTGTGGTGAAAAGATAGAGATTTCTGCCAGTTTCTAATGCTGCATTATTTTTAACAGGAAAAACTGAAAATGAGCTATATGTTTAGCAATATAGAATGATAAAATAAATTTAACTTGGTCTTACTACAAACAACATGCTACAGCTAAATAAACATAACAAGGTAGAGCAACAGGTCTTGATATGGATGACAGATCATAACGGCCTATTGTTTTTTTTTTAATTAATTTATTTATTTGACAGACAGAGATCACAAGTAGGCAGAGAAGCAGGCAGAGAGAGAGGAGGAAGCAGGCTCCCCGCCGAGCAGAAAGCCCGATGCGGGTCTCGATCTCAGGACCCTGGGATCATGACCTGAGCCGAAGGCAGAGGCTTTAACCCACTGAGCCACCCAGGGGCCCCATAATGGCCTATTGTTAAATGAAAAAAAAAAAAAAACCAATATGCACCATATAATACCATCTATATAAAAATAAAATTATATATATAAACATTGCACATAAAATTACGTGTTACTCTAAATATATAAAATTGCAAAGAAAAAAGATCTAGTACAGGGATCAGCAAACTTTTTCTGTAAAGGACCAGATGGTAAGTATTTTAGGCTTTATAGTCCCCATGGTCTCTGTTGTAGCTACATGACTCAGTTACTACAGTGTGAAAGCAGCCAGAAACAATATGTAAACAAATGGGCATGGCTGTGTTCTAATCACACTTTATTTACAAAAACAGGTGGGGAGCTGGATTGGAACTTGGGCCATAGTTTATTGATCTCTGATCCAGAATAATACATAGTAACCTGATGAGAGAATTCTCTACTAGGAGGAAACCAGAACTGATGAGGAATTGTCAAGGGGATTTTTCTCTTTATCTGTATTAGATTTTGCTTATACATTGAGAATATATTCATGACTTACTTGTATAATTAACATATTTAAAAGAGGAATAATAATTAAAATAATTATTTCAAGTGATTTCACTTGCCACTTAAAAGTGGCCAGTACTCTCATTTGATAAACTTTTCTAAACTCTCCCCAGTGTGCACCCATGAAGGGACCTTCCTGCCTTGAAAATATGAGGGCATTTTTCTTCTCCTATCAGCTGTCCTGGGCACATCAAAGTATGACAGCCCAGAGCCTACAGAGCTGAAGGACAAAGAACACTGTGGCAGAGTCACACTCTGAAAAGCTCAGAGTGACCAACCTCTCCAGTAAATGAGGACAAGCTGCCCTGTGTTATGTTTCCTTTTCAAATATTTTTTTTTACATCAAAAACACATTGCAGGGTAGTGAAGACTTCACGGGCATCCTACAAAAACAGGCTGCATAATTCTGATACTGAGAGCCAGCCTAGTTTTAATTAGCTGCCAGCCAGTATGCAGCCACATCCTCAAGCTCCAGATAGCCAATAACAATCTTGTAATTTCCAAATGTGAACGCTACTCAGGTGCAGACCAAATAGGGAGGTTTTACCTTACCTCTTAAAATGTAAACATGAAATTTCAGATATCCATAGCAACCAGACCTCCCTCCACCTTAGACACGTTCTTCCCCCACCACCCCACCAAAAAAAAGGGGGGGGAAAGGGGGAGAAAAAGCATTTCTGTGGTGGGTGGCATGTAGTGGCCTATTGAAATGGTAACTTCAGAATATAAACAGCCAAACCTTTTCATCATTTATTGACAAACGACTTACAAGACTGCTAGTGAAATGCTTTAAAAACCTTCTCGGACATGTTGGACATTAAGACAGCAGCAGCAAATGAAATGGAGAAGTAATTACAATTAATGCCACCACAATCGTTAGTAAAACACATTTGACTGTATATTTGTATGCCAATAGTTAATCACAAAACAGAATCCTAGGAACACCACCATGCCCAAAATTTACCTGATTTTTACTAATTTAGCGACTAGCCGGGCTAAAGCAATATAAAGAACTCATGTGCTGGGAAAGCAAGGTGTCCTGATTCTAAAAGAATGTACCAGCTCTGGATATTGGGAGCCCCGAGTCTCTGCTCATTTCCCAGACTGGGCAATCAAGGCTGTCTCTCCAGCATTCATGAATTTAATCCTCTCTCCAGTCACCCTTCCTTTAGAAAGTGTTTCTTAAAAGCCAGTAATTAGTATTCAATTCAGTTCACAAAATAGATACTCTCCAATGTGACATCAACAATAGAACAGAAAAATAAATGGTACATTTGGGGGGCAGTGAGATGGGCTAAATGAGTGACAGCGAGTGGGAGATACAGGCTTCCAGTTATGGCATGAGTAATCGCGGGGATCAGAGATCTGGTATAGGAATACAGCGATGGTACAGTAATGGCACTAGTGGTGATAGATGGGAGGGACACCTGTGGTGAGCACCATAATGGGTAGGCTTGTGGAATCACCATGTTGTACGCCAGAAACTAATGTCACATCGTGGGCCAACTATGCTTCAATAAAAAAAGATAAGTGGTACACTTGCACAATGGAATACTAGATAGCCGTGAAAGGAAATGAACTACAACTACACATGAGAATGAATGAATTTCAAATATAAGGTTAGACAAAAGATGCCAGCCATGAAGGAACATGTACTGTAAGGTCGCCTTTGTACAAAGTTCAGTATCAGGCCAGACTACAATGTTAGGAAGTGGGACAGTGATTACCTGTGGTGGGAGCAAGGACCAAAGGTGGACCTCGGTGTTTTTCCTAATTGTAGGCTGATATTTTTAACACTGGATCTGGAGGCTATCTACATGGGTGTGTTCACTTTGTTAAAATGTCAAACCATGTACTCCTGATTGGAGTCTCTTTCTGTATGCTTATTATACTTCCAAAGAATTTACAAACAACACTAAACAACCCCAAAACAACAATCACAGAGCAGCAGATGTGCCAAGCACTACACGGGGTCTAGGATAAATACAATAATTTTCAGAAATTTCAGAATAATTTTCAAAAAATAATTTTTTGAAATTATTTCAGATATATCTCAGAAATATTTCAGAGATAATTATTAGATAATAATTTTAGAGATAATAAATTTCAGAGATAATTTTTAGAAATGTAGAGTCAAGTGGGGGAGATGCAACGTCCTCTGCCCTCGTCGTGAGGCACGTGCACGGGAGATGGCACTGAGCCCAAGCCTTGAGTGATGAGGGCAACAGGAGAGAGGAAGGGAAAGCGGCTTTCTTGGCATAAGCACCCTGGAGCTTAGGGCCTGGTAGACTGGAAGAGCAGGACGCACACAGCGTTCAGAAAGGAAGATCACTTGCCTGGGGTGGGCGTTGACAATTCAAAGTGCCCTCTGGATGTACCTGTTGGGTCCTTCACTGTTTCTCAAAGAGTGCTTCACTCCTACCCGATTAAGACTCTCGTCTTCAAAAGAGAAATGTCTCTAAGCACAGCTGAATCAACTATGCACCACCCAGGCATTCAGGGGAGGGGGAAGAAGCCAGACTGCTCACTTAGTGCTCAGGACCACATAGCAGAGGCCGCAGCGGTAACCACCATTCACGCTTTGCCCCGGACATGCATTGCTGCTGTATATTGTCCTCATGCCAAAGCTAGGAGCTTGGGACCATTACAATTTCCATTTGGTGGATGTCCTAACTGAGGCTCCGTGAGGTCTGCAGCCAGATGGCTGGTAAGCAGCAGAGTCACAGCCAGGACCCCAGGGGATCTAATCCACAGGCTGGCCTGCCCAGCGGACAGGTGGCACTGCATGCAGCCCATGGGTGTTAGGCGACAGCTCTTCCCAGCCGGAAGGAGTTGGAGGACCTCAGTGTTTCTAACAAATGCTGCTTCCTGGGAGGAAGAGCTGGGGGGCACAGGAGAGGTGGGTTGCCCACAATACTTTCCCCCTAAGACTGGCCTCCAGGTGCTTCCTGCTCCCACTGTTCTCGCTCTGAAGGGTTCATAAAACTTAAGCACCTGGAAAACATGATCCTTGAACAGAGGTGTCTTTCAATGATGAGGGATGTGGAAGAGTTCAGGTGTAAGCCATACTGAGAAAACACCTGGCGGAGGTTATCTGGAGCCCGGAAATAAGGACGTGGCATCCTGCTGCTGAAGTTACAATTTCACACTGATGACAGTGTGGCTGTGATGAAGTGGCTGGAGCGCCATGGGAGAAATATCTTTATAGAAACGTGTGCTTTTCCGGGGTGGGGGGGCAAGGTAGCATTAAGATGGAAGGAAGAAAGCTTTGTTGTCTAAGTCAGACTCTCCGTTTTCTTTGTCCTGGCTGTTTACCCCACAGTGGAAGGTCTGATAGCAAAGGTCTCCAGCCACCTTCAGCATGGCTGGCAGGGCCTGGGCTTGCACCCCAGCTGACCACACGGCCCTCCTGCTATTTCGGGCCTCGGGTTCTGTACGACAGACACTGCTGCCCTCAGTCCTGGGTTGTGTGAAATTATGCGGTGGTTTGGTGAAGTCAACAAATAACTAGAATGAACCACATTTGGGGAAATAAAAAAGCAACTGGCATCAGCTCTGGTCTTTGGAAGGCAGAAAATAAGGACAGCTCTCCTCTGTTGCCTCCTATCTAAAAGTTGGATTTTTGAAAACTTTTTATTGGGGAATGGTTTCATATGAATGGATAAGTTGCAAAAATCAAAACAGAACAAAGAGCACCCATGTGCCCTTTACCCAAAGCCATCCATTATTAATATTTTACCCCATTTGCTGTGTCATTTGTGTACTCTCTTCCCTCCATAGTTTCCTGTGTATTTCCTAATTACAGGGATATACTCACACAGGACCACAGGACAGCCATCCACTTCAGTAAACTGAACATTGATGCCATATTCGCAGCTATTCTATCATTCATATTTGATTTTTCAGTTAGCCCAAGAATGTCCTTCAGCCCAACACAAATGCTACCTTTGCCATGATCCTATCCCTCACATTTCTCTCTCCCTTTGTGACACTTTGTGACACTTTGTTCAGCACTTAGATTGACTTCTCTTGTGACCATGATAACATCCTGCCTTGCACTGCATGGTCATTTACCTACTAGACTCAAAGTTCCTTGAAGGTAGGGCAAATATCTCTTGGATGAATTTTCAAGCATATGTATGTGTACCTATATAGTAATATAAATGGATGTAGAATTCATAACTTTGTATTACATGTGTTAAGAATTCCATGATGTCATTTCAGAAAATGAGTATTTTTTTCCCTTGTAGCCCAGGAAGATTTGCATACTGTACAACAAGAACCTTTAAATGGAATTATTAAACCACAACAGTCTTTGCTCATGTAGTGGGGTGAGTTTGTTGAAATATTTTCACAAAAACTTCCTAATATTCTCATGTATTTTGGACATATGAGAGGATGGGTTACAATTCCAGAGCACCTTCACAAATGAAAGAAGCAGTTGAACAACATGCCCCATATCTAGCTAGGCACAGGGCCTTAAATTAAAGATAGTGTGACAAGGATGATCTATACTGAAAGAGTCGCAGGGACTGGGGGTGGGGGGTGCATCTTCTGGTAGCAACAAGGTAGCTATTAAAGTCTTAGAGAAGTTGGTTTGAATCACAGAGGACAGTGTAATTCCTTTTATCCCTCATTTGCATTTTGACCTCACTACAATTTTATGCACCTTTTATTCATCTAACTGCACATAGAAGGATGAGAAAAACTTGAATGTCCTCAAAAAGAGATTCAGAAAGCTCTCCATGAAGCAACAGTGGCTCTATGTTCTCAGAAGAAATAAATAGATTTCTTTAAAAAACAACAATGACAACAAAATACAAAAAACAAAACCCCCCTGGTTCTATCATACAGAGATAACCACCATTAATAGTTTGGTGTAATCATCCCAGGCTTCCCTGTGCGTATGTATAAAATAGATTTTATTTTATCAGTATCAGATTACACTCACATACATTTTGTTTAAGTTTTTTTTTTTATCCTGTAACCTGGTTTTATCTTTTCCCTTAAAAGTATCATCATAAGCTGACATTTTTAATGGCTAAATACAGTTTCATGGTATGATGCATCTCAATGTATATAACTAGTCCCCCAGCAATAGGTGTATCTCTTTTTTGTTTTGTGGATGGGATATAAAAAAAGGAGCTACTTTTCATTTTAGTTCTCATTTTTCAGAAGGCATTAATTAAATAAGGACAGCTATCATCTGTTGCCTCTTATCTGAGAGTTGGATTTTTAAAAACTTTTACTGGGAAATGATTTCAAATGAATGGAATGGTTGCAAAAATAAAAAATAGAAGAAAGAACCCCTGTATGTCTCTACCCAGACCCATCCACTGTGAGTATTTTAAACAATGCTGCAATAAGAATTCTAGTTTTAGTCAAATCTTTTTTCTCATTCTTAATGACTTCCCACAGGAATAATTCCTAGAAATGAAACTGCTCTGTGCGCACACTGTTTTAAAGCTTACAAGGAGAAGTACTGCCAAGCTGCCTTTCAGCAAATTGTGACAAATTTAACTCCTGTAGCAATGCCAGAGAAAGCCTCTTCACCAGTTACCTTTTCCAACCCTGGGCATTATCTTTGACAATTAATTATATGCAACATTGCTCCTTGTTTAAATGGGGATCTCTTTGATTCATACACCAGGTTAAACATCACCTAGCTGAATTCGACATTTGCGGCCTCCTTTTGGGAGTTTGGGGCCATAAATATTTAAAAGATAAAAAGGAAAACTAAAGAAGATAAAACAATATTTAAAGCATTATTTTAAATCCAGTAAAATGCAATTCCACTCTACATAATAAAACAGGCAAAAGAAGAAACAAGGAAGGTTGTTCCAAGTTTAAGCCCAAGGTCACTTATGAACACGGCACTTGCTCTGCATCTATGAAGGAGCAAATCATTTTGTAAAGTGCCTGTCAAATTTTGGCTGTTTTCTATTTTCTAGAGAGTTGAATGTAAAAATCAATAGAAATGTTACAGCATTCGTGCTGCCTTTAGAAGGGCTGGACGGACTCATGCCCGCAACTTTCAAAGCCATTTCTGTTTAGAATCTTGGGAAGGAACCTATTCCAAACTTCCAGAATCACCGCTGGCAGGCTATAATTTAGAGTTGCATACAGGATAATGTGTATTAGTCCATTACCAAGATGTAAGTTGACACCAACCTTTGGAATTGCTTTCTCAGAGGAAATGTTGAAGAGCCAATGCCTCAATCATTTCCAACACGGCTGGGAAAAACATTCAGACAACCCATTAGATCCTTTCATCTTGCATTTTGATGATTTTCATCAAAAGGGAGGTGGAAAGGGGGTGATTAGACACAAATTTTCACTCTGGTGAAAATCCAAACATGTATTTTTAAGCTCAAGACATTGATAACATATTGACAAGATCTTGTCCCCACTTACGTGAACCACACAGCCACCCAGAATACCCTAATGGTAATGAACATGTTCAGAAAGAGAGGATGGTGAGCAGGTACGGAAGCAAATGCTGCAATCCATATTTGACAAGCCAAAGACATTTTTGTGCCTACCCCAGAAGCCTAAGTCACCAAGGAGGAGGTCTGAGATTTTCAGTTGCCTGGGTCTACACTGAACTGCATTCTAGCTGCGAGATGAGAGCGTTGTTCTTTAGCGATCTCTAAGAGTCTGCCATGGTTACACGGGTTTGGCTAAGGTCGCGTTAGAGTCACCAGAGGAATGTGGAAAGAACCTGCCGTAGGATAGGTCAAAAATGTCATCTCCATCCCTGCCCACACAGTCTAGGTGGCTTCGGCCACAATTCTCTTGCTGCAGTCACTATAGCTTGAACCACTGCACCACACCAGCTCTCCACACCAACTAGATCCAAGCTTTATCAATGAACAAATGGAACTTGCTCAAAAATCTAAGCCTTCTCTCAAACTGAGCAGAAACTTAATAAACACTGAACATTTAATGTTTGACCTTGCGTGTTTCCCCATTATCCTCAAAAGTAGAAAAGTGCCATCTAGCACCTAGCGCAGCCCGTCCAATGGAAATACAAGACTAGCCACATATGTAATTTAAAATTTTCTTGGAGCCACATTTAAAAATAAAAAGATGAGATTAATTTTAATAATATGTTCTATTTAACCTAATATGTCCAACATATTACCATTTCAATATATAACCAATATAAACATTAGTAAAAATTAGGAGTTTCCAATTTTTTCCACTCTCAGTCTTCAAAATGAAGTGTGTATTTCATACTTAGAGGGCATGGAAATTTGGACCAGACCCATTTCAAGGGCTCAACAGTCCCATGTGCCCAGTAGCTGCTCTATCAGAAGGAACACATTTAATTTCGAGATTAAAATGTAGATCAGCATGACCAAAGCGATGTAAGCACAACCTGAGATGCAAAACACAAAAGACTGTATCTCCTGACCCTTCTCCTCACGTCATAAACCCAGCAATGCAAACAAACTTGGGGAGATGCTCTCTGAGTCACCCGTTCAGTGCCCATGTGTGCTCTCCAACAAGCCCGATGATGTCACATTCCAGTGAGGAACACTTCTCAATAGTGGCCCCCAAACACAAAGCCATGAGCCTCTCCCATTTTCCCTCGACAAACAATGTAGCTGTAAAGAGATGTCCTGTGTGAAGAACACACACAATTGTATCCATGCCCTCCTGGTGCCAGTTCCTGAAAGCCATCATGTCAACACAAAGTTCCTACAAGTGACTGTCAGGCAAGGCCTGCATTTTAAAAATTTATTAATAAGTACTACTTTATTATAATTTCCCCCTTCACTCAAATGCCATTTGTAGGATGAAGTCATATAATTTCCATATGTGTGCAGTTTGTTCAAAGCAATTAAAAAATGATGAACAGGTATTATGAAGAAGTTTAAATTGCTTCCTCCTAATGACATACCATTGTTTTAACTGTGTAGAGAACTTTTGCAAATAAGCTCTAAAATGCTGCTATCCCACAGAATTGATTCTCCAAGCACAGTCTTCCTCCATATAACACAACCTATAATTTAGCAATAATAAGAACACTTTACAAGTGGATGGTCCTTCACTGTTTACAAAGCATGGTTTTACACAGTCTCATTAAGCTGCATAAGAAGCCTCGTGAGGCACAGATGGCAAAATACAAGGTCTTTGTCACTGGCTGTCTTCTAACATTTGACTTCCTTTGGGCACGGCGACTATTTGCCAGGTCAATGTAGGGGGTCTCTCCAGTTTCTTTTTAAAAATTACTGTCAACGAGTCTTTCAGGTTGCTTGGCAAACCATGTCCTAATGGTCATTTGGTTTTCACACTGACTCAAAGTTCTTGTCCTCCTCAATCCTGATCAAATAGATTCTACTAGCCAAAGCAGTTCCCTTATTATTCAGTTAATTCTAATTTTTAAAAAGATTTTATTTATGTAACTGACACAGAGAGAGAGAGAGATCACAAGTGGTCAGAGTGGCAGGCAGAGTGAGAAGCAGGCTCCCCTGCTGAGCAGAGAGCCCGATGTAGGACTCTTGCCCCAAGCCAAAGGCAGCTGCCAACCAACTGAGCCACCCAGGCACCTCATTTAGTTCTAATTTTTCAAAATGGTAGGCTCAAGTTTTGACCCAAAGACTGATTTATCCTTTAAGTCACTTTATGTGTAGTCTTGCCTGGTGTGGGAACAACCACCTCCCGTTGCTCCAACCAAGAAAAAAGGCATGAAGATAAAAGGCCCCTGAAGAAATCAAAACTTGCAAGTCAAAAGATAGACTTTAGATTTTAAGAAAAATCTGCTATGCGAATAGAGTCAGGACAGAGGTTTGATGAGAAGAAATAAGGAACTAAAATAAGAATCTTGAGAAGTGGCAGTGACAGTGCTCAAGACCAGATAACTTTTCCAGGAAGAAAAAAATTTATACACACACACACACACACACACAGACATATAGGTAGGAAGATAGATAATATAAGAAATAAGAATATAAGAAAGGTTTTGATGTCACAAGATAAATAGCTCCACCTTTTCAAAATCTTTAAACATTTTTCAAAAGTGGGAGTCATGGCTCGGCTGGGTGCTACTTTTCCTTGGTATCCACACCTAGAAGCCAAGGAGGAAAAGTGGAGGGTACGTGTTTGCCTACAGAGTGAACAACAGGCCAGCGGGCTAACTACATATGTGTTACATACAACCCAGCTCACAGCCCTTCTGCCCCAGCGTGGAAACAGGAAGGTCTGAGGAGAAGGGCCTGAACTTCTTGTGTGGCTTGTGCTTTCTCTGATTTAAATGCCACACATGGAGTAGAGTAAGAGCGGCAAACCAGGCAAAACAGGTTTGGGTTTCCTTCGCTAAATATCTCAGTGTAGTTGGAAGTCCCCTTGAGCCAAAGCCAGCCAGCCAATCAGTCCTCTCCAAAGAGTGTTGCGTTCTGTGTCTTACAGAAACATAAAGATTACTCAGTTGGAGTAACATTTGAAATACATCTCAAAACACACTGGAGCATTTTTAAGGAGGTTTCTGAATTGCTGAAACCACCTTTCAATATTAAAAATATTTTAAAAAGAAAAGAAAAAAATCCTGAAGAAAAATTTGATTTGTCATTCGATTTGAAGGAAGATTAAAATATAACATAGCAGCTGTTCAATTTTATGTCATTGAAATTCCAGTTTCATGGTTTTTAATTGCTACTACGAAAAATTCTTTGATTGCACTTGATGAAATTAAGTTTTGCCTTTTTAATGATTAAACATGGGAAAATTCAAGTGTGTTCTAGTTAAGAATTTAAATTATTGTGTGTGTTTGAGAGATGAAGTAAAATCTAGTGGGACATTATTTTCTCTCAAAGCTAGATACAATACGCAGTAATTGCATACAGCACTTGCTGGCTCTCGGTTCTTTCAAAATGACTAAAATATTCCTTCAGAGAGTAAGACAGCAAGGATTTACTGGCTTAAAGGAAAGGAAACCATAGGATCACACTGCTCATAACCATATTGTGACAAGAGTTGCTTCGGAGAAGAAAATGACATATTCGTCATCACTTGTGTGATAGTCCCATGAGCCCCTGGTCAGTCAACACACTCCTAAATATGGTGCACATTCAGCAACCAGGATGTCATTTCTGGAAGACAACCAGGGTGTCTGCAGACAAGAGAATGACCAGGGAACCCACTGGCTCCTCAAAGACCCCCAGATCACACAAAGATTTTTGATGATGATGCCCAGACCATATGTTTCTTGCTGTAGGCAGAAAAATCTGTCTCAGACATAGCTGAACACGAAAATGAAAAAAGTGAAAGGAGTCAGCCTTTGAATACAAACACAAAGAAAATAATGGATGTGAAAGGGGGACCATTGGGTCACACAAAAGGGCTCTCCCAGAAAATGCCTCTTTGTCCTACAAATGTGTGGCATGTTTGGAGATCTGTGGTATTTTTCAACTCTTTGCAGTCATAATAGCAGCCTATTTATAGCTGTGAAATAATAAAGCCTCAAAAAGTTTGGTAGGTTTACCAAAATCCATGATAAATTTTACATCTCTTATGACCAGTCATGATTTTGGGATGAAAAATTCATTCCTTCATCTCACAGGGAATATGTTTGAAAAACACTATATTTATTAATGCAAAAAAAAATTACAATGCCATTTTGATCCTGTCTAAAATAAACTCGATTTTATGAAGGTAGCTATCATATTAGCAGGGATTGTGTATACACACACAGAGAGACCGCTTGATTATTATTTCTTAACCATCCACTGAAAATTATATAATTCTTGACTAAACGTTAAAGTGGCCACTCACCACTAAGTTATTCAGAGTTTCCTCTTCTGTGGGTGGTCATGGGAATCCTAAATGTGGGGAGCAAACTTTCTCAGACTTTGGAACCCTAACATACGGTTCTCACAAAGTAGAATACTGGGTCTATTTATAAGCAAAGGTAATCATGGTATTCATACTCCACAAATCACACCTTTAATAATTATAAATATATAAAATAGTAAAGTTTGGAGAACATGTTTTATGAAATTTAAGTCATCTTTCAAAAATCAACCAAGAGTCAAATTAGGAAAATAATTACATTGAAATGTAGGGCTAATATGTGATAAAAAGTATTGCTTTAAAAAAAAACAAGGCTTTAAAATTTTGTTTATTTATTTAAAATTTTTTAATTAGGCTCCACACCCAGCATGGATCAAGACCTGAGCTGAGATCAAGAGTTGGATGCTTAATCAACTGAGCCATTCAGGTACCCTGGGAAGTTTTAGTATTTAGGGAAGTTTTAGTATTACAGAAAAATTACAAAGATAGTACAGAATCTTCTCATAAACCCCTCACCCAGTTTCTCTTATAGTTAACACCCTTAAAAAATTTATTTTATTTTAGAGAGAAAAAGAGCATGAGCAGGGGGAAGGGCAGGAGGAGAGGGAAGGAATTTCAAGCAGACTCTGTGCTGAGCGTGGAGTCCAATGTGGGGCAGATCTGACAACCCTGAGATCACCACCTGAGCCAAAATCAAGTCTGACACTTAACCCACTGAGCCAAGCAGGCGCCCCCTATCATTAATATCTTACATCACAAAGCTATTTGTAACAATCAATCTTGATACATTACCACTGTCTAAAGTCCACGCTTTATCCAGATTTTCTTAGTTTTGACTTGATGTTATGTGTCAGTCTCAGGGTCCCATCTGGGCACATCAGTAGTTACACTTAGCCACTGTGCCTCCTGAGGCTTCACTAGACTGTGACAGTTTCTCAGACTCTCTTTGTTTTTTGATAACCTTGAAAGTTTCAAGGAATATGGTCTGGTATTTTGCATGATACCCTACTACTGGAGTTTGATGCTCTTCTCACAATTGGACTGGGGTTATGGGCTTAAGGGAGGAAAATAACAGAAGTAAAATGTCATTTTTATCATATTATACCAAGGGCACATGTTATCAACATGATTTATCATTGTTGATGTTAACCTTGATCACCCGGCTGAGGTACTGTCTATCTAGTTTCTCCATCATAACATTACTCTCTCCACCCTCTTTCCATACTCTCTACTCCATGGAAGGGAGTTACGATGGGTAATCTCCTTAAGGAGTGGGCTGTGCTCCACCCCCTTGAGGATGAAGTGTCTATATAAATTATTTGGGATGCCTCTGTATGGGAGATTTGTCTATTCTCCCTGACTTATTTAGTTAGACTATTATTAGTTATATCATTACAGACTCGTAGATGTGTATTTTACATTTTGAGTTATAACCAATATGCAACTTTGAGTGGTGAACCCAATCCAAGTTGATGAGATGCTATTATTTTGTTGCTCAAATTGTTCCAGCTTTGGCCACTGGGAGTTCTTTCTGTTTGCTCCTAAATATTACTTTTTAAAAAGATAACTACTTCTTTCCTGTTCTCACTTAATGTTTTTCCCCAAATTATATATGAGAAGAACCTGCCAATTTTCATGTTGGTTTTGTACTGTTTTAAATGTCAAACCCAGATTCTTAACTTAGGTACGCGATGGCTCAGACGGAGAGGGCATCAGGTTGACTTCTCTCCTTCTACAGCAGACTCGGATTCCTGCTTGGGGCCCAACTTTTGCTCCACAGGAACACAATGCACCACCAGTTTAGGCTTTCTCACGAACTGTCGTTAATTTTTTCTTTTACTTTGTTTTACATATTTTCCTATGAACCGTTGACTGTGCAAAGAAACTGATTTCTAAATGTTTACAAATATGAAAATAAACCACACCTAATTAACCCTGTTTGTGAAGTTAAGCTACAGTCATGAAAATAGAAATGGAAAGCACATGACATTTAAAGCCGAACTTAGTATGGTATATATTTTTTTAAAGATTTTATTTATTCACTTGACAGAGATCACGAGTAGGCAGAGAGGCAGGCAGAGAGAGAGGAGGAAGCAGGATCCCCGCTGAGTGGGATCATGACCTGAGCTGAAGGCAGAGGCTTTAACTCACTGAGCCACCCAGGGGCGCCAGTATGGCATATTTCTAACTGGATAATCCAGATCTAACTTTTTTCTCATTCTTTGAAAAAACCTGTGGGTCAGTGACACTGGGCCTGTATTCAACTTCCATGTCTGGGTTATATTTTACTTCTTTGGGATAGTGTAACTTACAGAAAACTTTATCTAGCTATTTCAGTAGAATTAGCTGCTAATTTACAAGAATGCATGGCCTTATATAAAAATATAAGAATATATAGTAAAATTCTGAGTTTACCACTGAGAAAAAAAACATCTTGGTATAATTAAATTTTCATTTCATGAGTATCTCCAGGTTACCTGCCCTGTGAAAAGTGACAGATTTCTTGGTGTCTCTCCCATCTTGTCTTTCAAGGCTAGAGTAAAAGGAGTTTCTAAAACGGGTGAGCAGTACTCTTTAGGAATGCACAAGATTTAAGTTCTGATACTCTGCCTATTAAGATGGAAAATGTGGGACGCCTGGGTGGCTCAGTGGGTTAAGCCGCTGCCTTCGGCTCAGGTCATGATCCCAGGGTCCTGGGATCGAGTCCCACATTGGGCTCTCTGCTTGGCAGGGAGCCTGATTCTCCCCTCCTCCCTTCTCTGCCTACCTCTCTTCTTACTTGTGTGATCTCTGTCTGTCAAATAAATAAATAAAATCTTTTAAAAAAAAAAAGATGGAAAAGCATGAATTCAGGGAAATGAAAATTTTTATCATATTTTTTAAAGGGAAAAAATGTGAGAAAGGCAAGATAATAAACAAAAAAATGTCCAAATAATAAAGAATTTAAAATAAGCAATAACAAAGGAGCCTAGAGAAAAGTTAGCTTTACATAAATGTCCCCCCAAGGCCTCGGCAACCTTCTATTCACCGCTAGGAAGTTAGTTCATTCTTTTTCCTGAGGAATTTCTTCAGCCTGACTGCTTAAAGTTGCCAACAGCAACAAATCAGGACAAAAAAGCCAACTGCTAAAAGACACACACATACAGACACACACACATACACATGTACCCACAAGTCCTTGCTCCTACCCTTCTCCTTCCACACCATGACTTCCCTCATGAACCAGAAGCTGTTTTGCCTCCACCAGGGGAGGCGTGGAATGGGAGCATCTCTACCCGTCCTTCTTGGTCAGTATGTAAGAGGATGCAGAGAGAGGAAATGAACAAAAGGAAAACCATGAGCCCACATCCCAAAAATAACACCAGGGGGTGATTACTAGTGGACACTTGAATCTGGGGGCAGGGGGTTTATAATATGGTCTATAAGATGTGGGGAGGCATAAAGAAAACCTGTCTGGGGAAAATGAGCTAGATCACTTCTCACTGGTAATCAAATTAAATGGATTCTTCTGTGAAATAGAAAATAAGGCTTTTTACCTTTTTTTTCCTTTCAGTGTGAAGAAAGGGAAACAGAGGCAGAAGGATCAACTGACCTTCCAAAGGCCACCCAGTGAGGCTCTTGGGCCTCAGCTTCTCTTTAAAATAAAGGTTTACTTTAGATACTCAAATAGACATTTTAAAATGTTGTGCAAACCCAAAACCTCAACCACTGGTCCGTGTTTACAGTTGAGGATTATACAGGTTTCCCCTTGGTCCACGAGGCTTCACCTAAGAGACTTGATTGATGATCTCCTGCAGCCCCAGGCCAGGGGACAGAATGCCTCATGGAGCACGCAGCCATTAGCTAATGGAAGACATTCTTCAAACCGAGGAAGGACAGGCGACTGCAGCCAGCCACAGGACCAGCCAAAAGTGGCACCTACCAGCTATGAAGGACAGTGAGTGCCCAGTGCCCACATGATGGAGAAAAACAACATTAAACAAAGCCCAGATTCACCAAGAACTTTATCAGGATGTTTTTGTGCTCCGACACCTCCCTAAAGATGACCTGCAGATGTGATCATTGTGGTGTTTTGCACCACCATGTCTTAAATGACTTGGAGGTGTTCCTGGTTGAGTGAAGGGTTGGAGAGATACCTGTATATGTGGCGGAGGTTCTAGAATTTCTTTGTAAGAAGAGCTTAGGTGTAGCATTTTCTTTGGAAGGAGACTAGGGAGAAAGTTGGCTAGAAATTTTTGTCTTGAAACTGTGTTTGCATAGCAGTTTATAAAATACGGAGGGACTGTCAGTAGCTCATCTCAGAGAATGGTGGTCCTGGTAGAGATGGGAAGGTTCCTCCTCAGATTGGTTCCTAGCATCACCACTATATGCAAGGGAAATGCTTGCACTCAAGGAGAGGATGATTTTGAGTCTATAAATTCATTCCCACCTCCCCCCTACCTCTGCCTACCAAGGCCTGGGACATTACCTCCCCAGTCCACACCCCACACACACACACCCGTGGCCAAGGTTGCGCATATAGTTTCTTGTCATGGTACGAGGTCAAAGGATAACTGGCAAGGCTAGCTGGAAAGGGAAAGTGTAAACAAGTTTTTATTTTCCCCTTCTTTTGGCTCTCCATGAATAGAACTTTCACATAAGAACCTCAAGCTGATGGAAAAATTAGATAATCACACCCGGTTGCCCTGAACTCATCCTTACAGTGGGTCAGCTAAGGGCTCTGCAGATGTGTGAAGCAAAACTAATTGCCCAGTTTTATTGATGCCTTTGGGGAGATGAGATGGCAAAAGACACAAAGAAACAATTTTGACAAATTTAAGACAGTGTTCTCATTCTGATTGCTTTGACTGAACAAAAATAATTCCCATGTATATTTTTTAAAGTGCTGAAATCAGGCAGGGAGCAGTTTTCCAAAAAGTGAGCCAGCAGCGCCCTCTACTGGCAGCTTTTCCAGTGTATGAGACCTAAACCGGGGCAAAGCAGCCAAGCCGGGTTTAAGAGACACAGGAGAACGTCCACGTATGTCACTGAAAACTATTGATAATCACACGTTAACGCTTCACTGTGAAATCTTGGTCATTTAGAAATGTTCCGGTAAGCACTCTAAGACATGAAAACTAAGCCCTCAGAATAGAAAATACCTAAATAAAATAGAGAACAACGCATTTCTAATCGAATACAAATGTCTACTGATTATACCAGTTTTTATAAATAAACATATTCAAATATTAAACAAAATTTTCCCCTTTAGAGGAAACTGTACAAATAAACACATGGTGATATTTCTGAAATTCACATAATTTAAACCAGTTTTTCCACTCTTATCCAAGTTCTGCTTACATACTCGTTTCAAATTTAAGGCAAGGAGAAGCTCGCCAATCAAAGGCTTTCATTGGCAATGGAAAATAAAGTCCCAAAGCCCACAGCTAACTGACTTTATATGGGAAATATTTGATTTTGAGAAATGTTTTTATACTTGAGAAAGATAATTTTGAGTTAGAAACATTTCCATCTGTGGCTAGTTTCTTTTAAATAAATATTTTGAATACTGGGACCAGGGTGACTTCTAAATGTTCTTTGTTAGGCAGTTCGGACACAATGTTAGGGTACTGAGAGCACACTCCCAAAGACAAATCAGCTCTCACGGCCGTGTGCGCCCACAGATCTTCAGAGGCGGGATAACTGGTTATTTACCTGAAGGCAAATCAATCTCCTTTCATTTCGGTGAGTTTGCCACTTTTTTCTGTTGTTGGATGCATACTAATGAATAGACTACCAAGCAGGGTTTCAGGTTCTGTCCCTGGGAGCTGGAATAGGGAACTCTTTTTATTGACATGTCCCAACTTCAACAGAAGAAATACGCTAACCTAACTGAAAAGCAGACAAGTAAAATATTCTGACTTTGCTAATGTGGGGATTTACAGTATATCAATATAGAGCCCTTTAAAGAGAAAAGTGAAATTTTCTGATTTTGTTTCATCGACAGAGGAATTCTAAGCTTGAAATTTACAGATGTGACTTGAGCACAGTTTGCCAAAGTCTGGGAGGCAGTGGGGACTCAAGAAAACAAATCGAGTATTTTGGAAGTTCCTCACACAGGTCGACTTATGTGATTTTTACAGTCATGGGGGAAGAAGAGGGTCATTTGGTTTCATTCCACTCCATCAGGATGTGGCTCCTCTTAGTAGCCAATAAATTATTTCAAAAATTAGCTTTTTCAGAAGTGACTGGAAATATGACATAAATACTCATTAATGATTTGGGTTAATAAAATACAGATGACATAGAAAAATAGAAGCTTTGGAGATACAGCTCGGTTCAGGTCCCAGCACTACATATCTCTGTAGCTGGGTGACTTAGCACATGCCAGGTAAACCTTCTGACCCTCGGGTGCCTTATCTGCACATACTTCTCAGTTGGCCTGGAGTTGATATTGTGAGATTTCTGGTATACATGCTCAGTGAACGAGAGCTATTACTACATTTATTACTACCGTGTGTATGTGTCTGCCTTGGCTGTCTTTGCGACTATATGTAATCTCACGCTTTCTGAATTGGGAAGAGGTTAATCACCTAATGTGGAAGGAAAGGACAACACTCAAAAGAGCACATTCACTTGTCTCTTTTAAGCTAGAACTGAGATCATTCCTGTCAGGGTCAAACGATGTATCCTGAAGGGTGGAGAGTAGAAAATAAAATGCTATAAGACTGAATCGAAAGAATCCCATTTTGATTAAAAAGCCAATGTGTGGGTCAATGTAAAGAAGTCCACTGGCGATTTTATGGGCTTGCTTTCCCTTTTAGGACATGAGCACCGCACTCTGGTTGCCCAAGCAAGGCCACTGTAGGTGATGGCTGCAGGACCACATGCCACAGACGGGCACAGCTGGGAGCCAGAGGAACGAATACACAGTAGACCTCCTAAGAAATTTAAGGAAAACATGAATTAACGCAAATGCCAATTCCTCACAGGCAGATTTCATTCTCAAATTGTACACCAGTGGAGCCACTAATAAATTATTAGGTATCTTCATTTTGAAATGCTTGTCCAACATTAACTAATTTGGCCATATGATATTTTCAAGGGGATAATTATCATTCTCATCTTGCAGATGGGGAAATAAAGCAGGATGATCATCACATTTAAAAAGGAACATTATTTCATATTATGACTAATATCATGTTCAGTTGCCAATTTTATTAAAGGGCGAAAATATTCTGTCTGCATACAAAAATGACATGACTGACCCAATATGGGCAAGATGTGCATTTTGATTTTTCTTTTTTAATTATTTGCTCCCTCACTTAATCTACAACCCACTAAAAGGATTTCACGTGGCTTATAAAAAGAACCAAAATACAAAAGGATAAGTTAAATAATTAAGAAAATCATGATGAAGAGAAATAATAAACTACGGACAAGAACAGTAACCCCATCTTACCCAGTTGCTGGAAGGACCTCAAAGCTTCCTGGTGGATTAAGGAAATGAAGATATGAGATAAGATGCCATCAGATCATGGAAGCCATAAGATAAAGTGTGTGTGTGTGTGTGTGTGTGTGTGTGTGTGTGTCTGTGTGTGTCTGTGTGTGTGTTTCCCCAGAAGTGACAACTGGGGCTTCTTGCTTTCTCACTTTTTTAGTGAACAGACTCAAAACCAAGCTCATAACCTGAAAGACTGGCAAGGATACCGTTTCCTTCACTCTGTGTGTTGTCTGTGCTTGGAATCCCCTGTGAAACTCTTTTCAGCACTTGAATGCTCTTCTTTTCAGGTTCTCACATCATGACCCCCTTGCTTGGTGACAGAGGTCAGTTTACAGAATAAGGGTCAAGGTTCAAACTCACTTCAAGAGAACTCATAATATCCATCTATGAACCTGAAGCTACAACTACATTAACATCTGTTTTCCCCCACGCAAGGTAGAGCCATGAACCAGGCTCTGGCTCCTAAATGAAGAGGCAAAGCCTGAAAGAGACATTAGCTTGCTTAAGTAAACAAACCAAAGGAAAAGGACTACATAAAAACATTAACAGACTCTTTGGCAATGGAGGTGAGCACGAATCCAGGGAATTTCACAAGCTTTCTTTTCTACCAATTTGCAAAAGTTAACTCTCATTTCAGGAGGATGGGGGAGTAGCTATTTCCAAGGATGCGTAAAACCAGCCCATTGCCACAATCCTAACACACAGGAAGTCCAACCTAGTCTGCACCCCACAGATCTCCTGCCCTTAGGACGATCCTCCCACTGTTTAGAAGTTATTCCAAAGGCAGAGGAAGGACAAAAGTTGTGGGATGTTAGCCCTGATCAGGATTAGTGCTAACAAAGGTCAAGACATAGACCCAGACTGCGCCTCTTGCTCCCGCCTTGGAAGCTGGGGGACACCGTGCCTCCCACTGGTCGAGAGAGAGGGGAAGCCTGCAAGCCCGGTTAGGGTGGTTCTTTCCCGACTGCTAAATGGCTGCCTTGAGGGAAACTCTTCTGCTGACAGACTCTTCACAAGATCAGAACAGGACTGTCTCCTTATTAATCATGCACTCTTTACATTGTTGCAAGTCAAGGGGCAGGAGAGATGTGCTGTCTAACCCGAACCACGTGGGAAGGACTCGATGTCATCGGCAGGAAAATGTCCTCATGCTGTGGAACACAGAACAAACCAAAGTAGCCCCTTCACTCCAGAACTGCCTTTCCCTCCTGTCTCAGTGTCAGTGACTAGCACTAAATGGGAAGTCTTGAAGAGTTCGGGTGAGGTTACACATTCTTAGATTCGGGTGCTTGGGAGTCATCCTAGAGATGAGGGGTATCCTTTAGAAACTCTGAACTTTTCTTCTTCTTCTTTTTCTATCAGAGAGAGAGAGAGAGCGAGCGAGCACAGCAGGGGGAGCAGCAGACAGAGGGAGACCAGGATGCCCATTGAGCCAGGAGCCCCATGCGGCACTCGATCCCAGGACCTTAGGATCATGACCTGAGCTGAAGGCAGCCACCCAACCAGCTAAGCCACCTAGAAACTCTGAACTTTTCATACAGATCATGTATAACTATTTGCGTCCTAGAAACTCTGAACTTTTCATACAGAGCATGAATAACTATTTGCAGTGGCTTTGAAACATGAGCCACATATGTGTGTTTGTATACTTTAGCCATATATATATATGAAATATATATTTATATTATATAATTATATTCTATCATCATATTTTATTTCACATATATTAGAAATGTAAGATTTCTAATTTCTCTGAATGGTACTATAGCCCCCTGCAGAGTAGAGGATCCTCAAGGTGAGGCCGCCAGACCAGCCACAGCAGCAGCAGCAGCACCTGGAAACTCAGGGCACGTGCAGATTCTCAGGCCTCACCCAGACCTGCTGTGTGGGAAAACAAAAGGGGCGGCAACAGCAGTTTGGTTCCAGCAAAGCCTCCTGGTGGTTCCAACATTTGCTCACATTTGAGAACCACTGCTTCCCAGAATTATTCTGTTTCCCTAGCTGGTTCAACCATTTTTCTGAAGCTAAGCTTGAGCCTTTCCATCCTTCCTGAGCCCATTTCCAATCAGTCAGCCCACTCTGGGGAGCAGTGCTTGAATTCCCGACCTCCTGTCCCTGCTCTCTCTCTTCTCACTTCCAGCTGGCTGTACCCGACCCGTGAAGGAATCATCCAAGTCCACACACAAGCCGTGCCTCTCTGGAGACTCTGCGCTGGCTCCGCTCCATTCATCTGCCTTATTTTCAGGCTCTGAACATGTCCCTCACCTCAACCTGATTTTTCTTTGCCGTCATGACTTACCTCCTGTCTTCTCATCACTTTGCTTTGGTCACTGACAAGTTCAAACCTCTAAACATGTCAGTGAAGATCCCTGCCCTGTCCTGGGGAATTCGGCAATTATGGAATCAGCCAGTCTTGCTTGTTTGCTTTTTGTATGGTGTCTAACACCCATAATTCTGGCTCTGAGCTGAGTTGCAGCTGCACCCACACTTGGGTGAGATTGCCTATCTGAAACTCTTCTAAGCGGACCCCGTAAGAGTCACGGCCCCGAAGCCTACCTTTCATCACCGCTAGCCCTTCTCATCTTCCATCTTAAAAGATTATAATCTTTCATATTCACCACTGTCTAAAGGAATAATGATCACAACACAGTGATGGTGAAGACGGTGATGGCCGTGGTATTGACGGCCAGGGTTTACTCTGTGCCAGTCGTGTGTGGCCATGAGTTACGTGCATTATCTCATTTCATTTTCAAAACTACCCTGTGTTAAGGTGCTATTATTAACTCTATCTTCCAGCAGAGAAATCTGGTTGCCTTTCTAAGTGCATGTAGCTAACCAGTGGTGGAATTAGGGCCTGTACCAGTCTTTAACCTATAAATGGTCATAATGCTGGTACTGATCCCTAAACTTCCAAATGCCTTGACAAGGTATCCAAAGCCCAACACATCCTGATTTCCCACTATTCTTTTATGGGGACACTCTGCTCTAGTTACCCCAACACACCAGCTTCCAAATCCTTGCTAACACTGGCCCCTCTGCCTGGGAGGCCCTGTCCATCCCTTGAGCCACTGGCAGTCCTCATCCATGCCTCAGGACTAGCCCAAGTTTCACTACCTCCACAGATAAACTCTCACTTTACATGGCTCATGCATGTGTGGATGAAGGGTTAAGGAAATATAATAAGAAATACAAAATATATGGTGCCTGGACACAGAAAGTCCTGAATGCCAGTTAATTTGGGTGAGAATGGGAGTAAACTGGGTAATGGGAGAGTAGGAATCAATTTTAAGAATTATGTACTATTTCAGGTATAATGCTACAATGGCTAGAGTTCGGATTTTCCCTGTAGGAGTGAAAAGAAAGGGACAGGATTCAAACAAGTGTAAAGAAACTCACAGGCTTTGCGACAGACCAAGTATGGGATGGAAATGGGAGAAGGGAGAAGAATTCTGAGTTGAGTCCTCCTTTTTGATAGGTCAAACAAAGCAAGGAATGAAGATTTCAGCCCTATAGCAGCCCTACTGGGATGACAGGATACAGACGAGGCAAGAAAAAGAGACCAGGGGAAGTCTTGTAGGGACCCAACAGTATGGTTAGCTCATGACCAGTCTCCTCAACGGACTCCACTTCCAAAGCGCTCTGAATACCACAAGTGCAGGCCAAATCTGCTCATTTGTTAGACAACCACTGGGACATTTAGATACAAATGTTATTTAATGGGACTACTTTGACGAAATAATCTGTGATTTTATCTATCATGGCTGTATCCTAATACTTACCTCCGTTCTCTGCCCGTATGTGCTTTCTATCCTATAAATTAATCATTTAATTAATTAATCTGCTGATACTTCCTCTATGCCAAGCACAGAGGAATGCAGAATTGAATGTCTATTAAATGCAGAATAGACACTGGTTAACAAAAGTGCAAGTGTTCCTAGGGTAGACAGAATAATGTGCCCCAAAGCCGTCCCTGCTCTAATCCTTGAATATATGAATATGTTATGTTACATGGCATGAGGGAAATGAGGATGCAGATGGAATTAAGATTGCTAATTAGCTAAATTTAAGATAAAGAGAGTAGACTGGACTACCAAGTGGGTCCAATGTAATCAAAGGGAGGGTTCCTTTAAATGTTGAAGAGGCAGTGCCAGAGGGAAGGGATAGGAGAAAGACCTGACTGGCCATTCCTGGATTCAAAGATGGAAGAGAGACACAAGCACTGAAATGTGGTGGTCTTTAGAGGCTGTAAGACCAAAAAGTGGGTTCTTTTCTAAGGCAGCAGAAAGGAATGGGATCCCTGCTAATTCCTTGAGTTTAGCTGAATGAGGCTCATTCAGAGCTTTTAACATTCAGAACAGTAAGATAATACATTTATGTTGGTTTCAGCCACTAAATTTGTATAATAACAGTCCCTCCTGGAACTAGTAGTCTCTTGGGGGGAGGTGGGGAGCAGGGCCTGAGGATAGGCACTAAACTAGTAGGTCTACAATAAAAACGTGGCTAGAAACTGAAGCACATGTCATGAGGGAACAGATCCAGTGTTATGAGACCTTTCCAACATGACTGCACCAGAGCACGGGGGTCTTCTGGGGGAAGGGGGTCAGATAAGATGTAGGTAAGCAAGGGGAGACTTAAGATCCTGACAAGACAAGGGCTGGAAAGCTAAGAAATCCAGACAGAAGCCATCCCCAGACTGTAGCCCTTGGATGGTCAATGCAAAGTTCATGTCCAAGAGCCAGGAAGTGATTTAGTATAAAAGAGGGTGATCAGAGCTCTGGGGCCCTGGAGGAAAAGGGTCCAGATCCCAGAAACCTGGGAGGAACAGAAAGATGGTACCTGGAGCTCATCCCACAGGCAGTGTCTTGTGCTTTTTGTGCCCACAGGGACCCATCGTTGTGTGTAGCTATCTTTCGGCTGCGTTTGCAGAGAAGGAACGGCCAGCTGGCAGAGGGTCAGTCGGCTCTACCTAGGCTGTGAGTACTGGAGAACACCTGGAATTACCTGTAAGGTTTTCAGTACTTATTCAATGAACAAATTAGTACTATAGCTGGAAAATGAGCTCAATCTTGGCATTGGACAATGAGGCGAATGGAAGCTGAGGGATGTGATAAGGTTAAGAGGACATGAAAACACAAGCAGTTGTAATTGGGGGGGGTGGGGGTGGGGAGGTCCTTGCTGAGATACTATCCAGGATTCAGGGTTTTACCAGCTCAGTCAAAAGGAAGTTGCAGGGCTGGCCTCCCTCCCCTGGAAAGTGAATGCATACTTGCAGTCCTGTACAGATTCAACCCAGGTCTTCCTCTATTACGAACCATTCGGAGAGGCTCAGAGAAGGGCTTCTCGTAGCTCAGTTGGTTGAGTGGCAGGCTTAGGTCATGGTCTTAGGGTCCTGGGATTCAGCCAGAGCCCATAGTACTGGGTTCTGTGCTCAAACAGGGGTCTGCCTGAGGACTCTCTCTCTCTCTGCCCCTTCCCCTGCTGTGCTCTCTCTCTAAAATAAATTTAAAAATCTTCAAAAAAGGAAGAAAGAGAAGAAAGGGAAGGGACGGGGAGGGAAGGGAAGGAAAGGAAGAAAGAAAGAAGGAAAGGCTCAGAGAGACAGTGCAGCAGGCCTCCATTTTGGGAAATCACAATATGCCTTCCTAGGAGGGGAGAGAAGCTAGAGTGTCAGCAAACATTTCTTTATCCAACACTAATTATTATGGCTAGGTGGCAGACACTGTGCTGGGCGCTGCAAGACAGACACAGGCCCTGAATTCATGGGGCTTATAGGTGAATAACCAAATAAGTAATATAAAAATAGGTTATGGTAAATGCTATAAAAAATAGGGTGATGTGTCCAAAAGTCATGTAGTGGGTAGAGGGGAGGGGGGTGCACTTTTGGGTTGGGAGGACATGACTAAGGAGGTTGCCTATGGGCTGAGAGCCCCAGAGCTGTTCTGAGAGCTGGGGAAAGGATAGGTCAGGTGGGGAGAAAGCAGGATGAAGACTGAGTTGGGGAAGGACTCAGTATGTCCAGAAGGAGCAGAAAAGAAACCCATGAAGATGATCAATGAGCAAGAGAGCAGTATAAATAAAGAAGGAGAGCAAGACTCAGATTAGGTATGCCAGCCTTGAAAGACACGATAAGGAGTTTAGATTTGATTTCAAGAGCATCTAGCAGCTATATTGGGGTTTTACCTATGAGAAGGCTGTGATTCACTCATATTTCATAAAACCACTCCCACTTCACCCCTTCCTTCTTCTACCAGTTCTTGGTCTTTCTCCTTCCTCACTCTTGCTTCAGGATCCAAAAGCCTTTACTTTCTGGGAGAGCAGAGGGGTGTGAGCAGGTCAGTGCTGTCCACCATGTGTCCCCAGCTCTGGCATAAGGAAGGCAAGTTGAAGATGCTCAATAAATATGTTAAATGAATCAGTGAAAAATATATCTGAACACATCTTTGTCTCCCATGTAATCAACCATAGCACGGTTCCCACAGCCAAGGATGTGGTTAGAAAACATCCTCATTCCTACTAGAATATACAACTTGGTTATTTTTAGAGCTCAACTTTCTTCCCATTTCCTCCAGAGTTTTCAGCTGGGCTCACTTTGCTGTTTCATCACCGGACTCCTCTTCTCCTCCCCATGAACTTTTGTCTTGCTGTTCTTTCCCTTTCATTTAGAATCATTTGCAGCCCAAGTCTGCAAACTTTGCTACTTCATCATTCTTTACATCGCCCCTTTGGTTTCTGTTCCAGTTAACAGCCCCAGCCCAGACACTCTCTGGAGAGCAGTGCTCAACTCTCCACTTTCCCCTTGCAGTCCCAAAGACCTTCTCTCAGCCTCTTCTGCCCATCTTGTAATGCAGACTCTGTCTCATCTTGAAGGTAGTCTTTTGAGTTTTTGTTTTTTTTTAAATAGGTTAAGGTCACAGTCAACAAGGCATTTTTACTACTGACTCTTGATAAAGCAGGACACTGGCTTCCCAGCACTGCTCCACAGCGAGCACCCTGTAGAGAGCTCTGTGCAGGATGTACCAAAGCCTTCCAGACTCTTTCTAAGTGGATGCCAGGGAGAATCACACTCGGAGATTCTTGGGTTGCTTCTGCTCAAGGGCTGTGGATACCCTCCTACACCCAGGTCATGGAAGAAAACCCTCTGCACATAACCCTCCCCGCAAAAGGAGGCCAGACTATGTTCTACAGATCAGCTAGAAAATCACCAGGGTTGAAGACTTTTTCAAGCAGTGATATTTAACCACTTGGCGTATTAGTTCTTTTTGAAGGAATACCACGCATCATCAGTTTTTCTTGTTGCTTTCTGACACAGACAGCTGCATAATTCCCCCGCCCCCCCAATTTTTAAAACTATCTCATTAATAATGCTTACCAATACTTTTGAAATATTAGATATTTAAAAGTATAATAGATAGATGCTTCATCTATTTATAGATCACTATTCAGGGCTAAATGCTTGCTTCTAGACTGAAATTGGGAAAAATAACTTACTTGCTAAGCTAGAGTTCCCATCATATAGTTCCATAAACAAATACTTTTATTGTTTCATGAAACCATACACAAAAGTATATACATTTATATTATATTTTAGATGAATGATCAGAACACATCTCCCCATATGGTTGCTGTTTTAACAAAGTGAAAGAGAACACTGTATGATTTTCTGCTTTAAACAAGATACTGACAGACTGCTTAACTGAATTTTCCAGCACCTAAATACCACTTTGTATTTATTAAAATTTAAATCATAGACGGCAAAACATATTCAACAATTATGTAAGCTTCTATACATACATTTCCTTGCATATTTTCTACTTGTATATTTTTAAAAGATGGTTTCACTCCTTTTATTTCTTACCCCTCATATTTAGCATATTTTTATTTAGTTAGTTTAAAGATTTTATTTATTTATTTTTTTGAGAGAGAACGAGCATGAGAGGAGCGAGGGAGAGGGGGAGAGAGAAAGATCATGAGCTAGGGAGGGAGGGACAGAGGGAGAGGGAGAAGCAGGCTCCCTCACAAGCAAGGAGCCAGATATGGAGCTTGATCCCAGGACCCTACAGTCACAACCTGCATCAAAGACAGACATTTAATTGACTGAGCCACCCAGGCGCCCCTACCATATTTCGTTTTTAAAAAGGTGAAGTCAATTTGCGTATGATTTTCCAATTTTCCGTATGATAGTTCTGTCAGACAATATTGACTGAGTGCTATATGTATGCAATACTTTCTGGGACACAAAATGTTGAATAAGACACATTCTTCCTCAAATAGATTATGTTCTGGTTAAGAATTCGTGGAACAAGGATCAAACTGACTGACTGGGACAGTCATGGTGAAAACTGGAAAATGGGGACTTGTACTGAGGAGGGCTATGAAATCTTTGTGAGGAGGTGGATCCTGGGCTTTGAGCAGTGGAATAGGTAGGGTTGAGATAATTAAACAATAGAGGGAAAAACTTTTGAAGAGTAGGGAACAGTAAGACCACAAGTACAGGGGCAGCTATATTGACTTTAGTGAAGAGAGCAGCCCAGCCAGAACCAAGGGCTGAAATGGGGGGAAGTAATGGGAGGTTAGGTAGATAACCCGTAGAAGGTTTTGAGTGTCAGCTTCCTCTCCTGTTTCTTCCCAGATGTTTCTTCCCAGAATGCATGGAGTCACTCTGGGAATTCTATGTTGGCTTACAAAAGTACTCATTTCATGACCCTAACTCATTTTCTGGTCCTCACTTACTTAAACTCATGACAGTAATGCCCCTTAACATACACAAAGATGGGGCAAGAATAGTATGCTTGTATCCAAACGTTTTCCAGTTTTTGCATTGCCTGAGAAGAATGGGACAAGAAAAAGCAAGTAGCTCAGAGATCAACAGCCCTGTCTCTGAGCTGCAGATTTCAAAGGAGACGCTCTGCAAGCAGATCTCAGTAAGGAAGCTGGGAACTGCAGCTGCTTGGGGAGCTTAAGTGATTTAGCTTAATTCCTCTGTAAACTGTATTTTAAATGACTATGAAACCACATTTCTGTGACTGGTATTGTTTAAAGGGATGGAAGCCCGGCTAAAATGCTTTGGTTTTCTTTCATAAATACCCAGGTTTATTCTCCTGAGGTTCATTCTCTTCCACCCCCTTGCAGTGTCTGAGGATCAATTCCTTACAAGTCATGAAAAGACTTGAGGTGCCCAATGTAAGTCCTGAGGGCTCCTTGTTTGGCACTTGTACCTTATTTTCTTGGAGACCTAGAGGGCTGGGCTCTTTCAGGTTGCTGGATAAGGTGGCTTTCTACAAACAGAAGGGGCAAGAGCAAACTCACTTCACTCTGACTTCCACAAAGATAAATGTTACCTTGCCTCCAAAATACAAGCATTAAACTTAAAGATCTGTTTCTTATAGCAATGCTAATTGATTTTATACTGAGGAAAAAAGCCTGTTGTAGGAATGAGTGGAAGTAGAAGATAAATCCTTCACCACAATAAGGGACTCATTGTGAGCAACACAGTGGAAAACCCCTAAAGGCAGTGTTTTTTAAAACCGCTGGAAAACTTTGATTAAAAAGGAAGAGCTATATCTGTGTGAAAACAAGAAAGGCATCAATAAGAACTGAGTTTCTGTGTGTCAAGTGATCAAAACCTTTTAGCTCTATCTCATTTCATTTCCGTGGTTATCATATGGAGTTTTCCCATTTACTAATGTAGAGACTGTAACTCAGGAAAGGGGATGAAGTAAGGTGCTCAAGGTCACAGTTATAAGTGGTGATCAAGAATGGAAACCCATGTCTCTCGGGCTCACAAGCCCATGCTGTATTCATTACACTACATCGAGGAGAAGGCTTCCAGAAATAGTAGAAACTTCGACACCTATTTGAAAAGTGCTACTGTCAGAACATGTCTGTCAGAAAATGTAAAATTTGTTCTTTCTCCCCCCAAAAATATGGTTCACATAATAATCTGAAAGGCATCCTGAGTGGGAAGCATGCTAAGAAGCATGCCCCCAGAAGCATGCAAGTCAACTGGAAATTTTAGATAAAAGCAGATTAAGACACAAGAAGATTTAAGAACAGCCTATAAAAGACAGTTTATCATTAATATTGAAATGAATGGCACAGGTTACAAAGTGATATAGTTGAGGTGAAGGAGAGTTCCTTTTACATTGGGCTGGGCAGAAGAGAGGCAAATAGGCAATAGAGAGGCAAATGTGCCTCTCATCTCAAAGCGAAGTTGAAATCTGCCCTTGGAAGGTGGGCAAATTTTAACCTAGTTGAAATGTTGGCAGGATAATGAATTGTCATCCATGAAAAAGAAAAATGGAGGGTAATCAGAAGCCCAGTCCCTAAGTCTGCCCCAAGAGAGACAAAGACCCCAGAGAATGGCTCCAGCAATAAAGTGGAATAAATCCTTCAGTGTGATCAAGGACCCCATGTGGGGACACTAGTCAGACCAGATTAAGGGCCAAAATTAGAATAAATCTTTAAATCTCTAAGTTGTTAAGTTAGGGGAAGAGAGGAAAGAAAGTGGGCTCTTAAAAAAAAAAAAAGGGCCCAGAGATTATGGGTATGCAGTTGACTAGGTCTACAACTCAAAAGTACAGAACCCCATCAGCCCTCAGATTTTTAATTCCTGGGAACTCTCCAAGGTACTGACTGACTTCATCCCAATTTCTGACCCAGTGGGCCAAGATCTGTCGCAATGTTTCTGCACATGTAACACATTAACTTCTTTACTTCTACTGGTTTCAGGCTACCTGCTATTTATGACTTCAGTTACTTCCCAAGCCAACTTACACCTTGTCTATTTCCTGCTACAGTTTATAATTCTATGCCATCAACTTTACACCCCAATTGGCATTTCACTAGGTAAAGAAAATAGTAGAGGCACTATAGTTGAGAATAACATATTAAAAAAAGGTTAGAAACAACAAATTGACCCATGTTTTTAAACTAGTTATGGCTATAGGGGAATTGTGGACATGAGCCTTGAAAATGTAGGTTGAAATCAGTCTATAAAACCTCTTAATTTCAATGACAAAGAGTTTTGACTGTATGAAATAAGCAATTTCAAAGTTCTGACAGTTATTGAATAGGACATTGATGTGACAAAAAGAGTGTTAGGAATATCACGCCAATGGATTAAAGAGGAAATATTCAAGAGGTAGACAGATAGCTCCTTCTTTGAAGCTACATATCAATCTATATCTGTATATCTTTAACTAACAGAGTCTGTTCAGGGATTCAGTAAAGGATTTTCCAAGAATCCAAGATCACATCCCATTCTTCTATACAAAAAGGATATTCCTAAATCTAAACCTAGTTAGATTTAATCAACTTATAAATTTAAAAAGAACATTCTTCTGTTGTGTCCTACGCCTGTCACTGACAGATAATGCAACTTTTCCTCTCCCAGGCACCCGTCATTTTTGTTATTAATAATCTGACCAATTTCTCAGTGCTGAAAATCTGTCACTACTTTCTTGCAAGATTCCCTCAGGTGAAGCACATCATTTGTAGAGCATTCTTTTTCTTCAGAGTCAAACAAAGAAAGATTCAAAGTCTGCCTCTACTTGTTATGGGCTGTACCCTTGGATGAGCTGTGCAACCTTGTGTGTTCCTGGAACATAGCCTCCTCCTCTGTCCATCATTCCATCTTGCAGTTGCTCTGAAACCCTGCTGCCTCCATCTTCCATTGATGGCCAGGAAAAGAGGAACTGGAATCAAGAATCTGAGGTCTGTCTAGGGTCCAAGTCCTTGTTAGCAGGACTCTGGAAGTGATGTAGCGTGGACCGTATAATGTTGATGACCCTGTACCAAAAGGCAGTTGCCATATTTGGGGCAGGCTAAGTCCTCTATATCCCTTAAAATAAAAGAATAACTAAGCCCAGTTATCAGAAGAGTATCTATGTCTCCAACACAGCAAAGCAAAACTGGATTTTTAAAAAATCTTCTTCTTTAGCCACAAAATGTTGCCAAACTGTCAACACATTCTTAGGTCACTGCTGCTGCTCTCCAGAAGCGTTTGTCTTTAGACTCTCTGTGGTAGTTGCTTTCTGCCCTAAGCCAAGTTCTTCTACAAAAGCAGACACTACTTCCTAGCATTCTGGTGTTCCACTAACTACACATTGCCAATGATACGCATTCTTTTTCTTCAGAGTCAAACAAAGATTCAAAGTCTGCCTCTACTAGTTATGGGCTGTACCCTTGGATGAGCTGTGCAACCTCTCTTAAGCCTCAGGTTTCTTATCTGTCAAAGAGGAATGATTAGCCTTTAGCCTCATAAAGTCATTGTAAGGAGAAAATGAAGAAGAGATATCAAGCACTTAGCAGAACCTGGGGAGGGGAAAGCATTCATTTGTGAATTGTGTGGGTAAGAAAATGATAATGTTGATATTTTTTCATTTCTATTCTGATAGAATATTCATATGAAAGCCAGTTTTCCATGGGTTGAAACACTTCAAACTCTGAGTCTCTCCTTGTGTGTGTCTGCCTTTTATCACAGTGCCATATCTTCTCTGCATCTTTACTTCATCTGGGTTTGAGTCCTTGGCATGGATTACTACTGAGCTAGAACCAGGTATGACGAGCTTTGCCATGCTCTGCTGGAGGGAGACAAGAATGTATCAGGAAATACAAGGTGCCTCACTCTTCAAAATGAAAAGTTTTCCTCCCAGGTTTGAAGCATCAGGGCGAATTATGGCAAAGCACTTTGGAGAGCTGGAGTGCGACCTAAGCTCAAAAAGTGGGAGAGGGTAGATATGTTCTTCTTTTCCACTTTCACAATACTTACTACTGAAACACTAATGATATTAAATTGTCCAACACTTCAAGTTTCTTCTCAGTGGAGGTAAAGGTAGGAGAGATTACCTGCTACCAAGGGAGGGCTGTGGGGTACTTCAGCACTGTGCACTACAGATGGCCAGCACCACTAGGAGACCTCAGGCCCGTGAACCATTTTGCAATGTTCAGTGACATTAATGAAGGTTCCTAAGTCAGCCTGGAAACAACCACTGCTTTTTTAAAAGCAAAAACTCTGAACTGACTAAAAAGATAACTTCCATACTGTTCTTTCATAAAGGAAAGGTGAGGTTAAATTTTCACATGTGGATTAAACCAAACTGAAATACGATGGCCTATTGTTTTAATAAACTAAGAACTCCCTACTATAAGGGGAAAGCACAGGGACTATTTCGTTAGGAGCAGGAGACAAGTGGATTTAAAACATACCATGTTTTTAGACGACCAAGTTTCCCTTGCATGAAAGCATGGTATAAATATTACCTTTAAAATGCCATGTTTCTTAAAATTCTATGGTTTCCCCAATATATAACATGAATGTAAACAAGACCTCTGTCAAACATAGCTATAACGTATTGCTTAACACACCAAACTTATAATACACACCTATTATTCTTGGTTCTCTTAATGAAAGAAACTAAAGACACTGCATAAATTCTTCAACACATGTTTCATTTCTCCAGCTGCCTTGTGCTGTAGAACATCAGGCTAACAAGAAGTGATGCTAACAAGAAGCTAAAACCAGTGTAGCAAATGGGGCATTTAAATATAAATAAACATATTGGCATTCACAAAGAAAGGAGCTATTGGGGGGGGGGAACTAAATGGATCCCTAGATAGGCGTATTTTAGTATAATATTCCATGTATTTTTCTACATGCTAACCATTTCAGTTCTTCTCAATGGCAGAAAATATGTTCTGTTGGAGAACAAGAAGTCAGTATGAAATTATCTCCTGGATTCATATTCTACACCCAGTTATTTTGGTGGAAAGGTAAGGCAGCCACCTGAACTTCACCATCTTTCTTTGGTCCCCTGAGGACCACTCTTAAATACCAGTATTTGCAGACAGTAGCTAAAGAAACAAGAGATTACACTGTTTGTTCTAAACAAAGATTGCCTGGCAGCTCCTGTGGCTTCAGGAAAGCTGGCCACTTTGGGCACTGGTCCACTAGAGCTGGGAGGTAAGGTGGAGTCTTGCCCCTTACTCTCCTAAATGTTCACCAGGGAAATCAGTTCCTGCTATTGACTGAGGCCAAACCTATGCAGTCATTTCTAGTATAAGCTTAGAAGAAATACATGACTGGTCTTTTAGCTCAAATTATCCAGGTACTTGGCCAACCCTCAAGCAGATGCCCCTCGTCTAACCACGCAAGGCTTCATTCACCGATTCATATCCTCTTCACTCCACAGCCTCCATCAGTAAATACTCTCAGGAAGCAACCTTGTGGCAGAGAACTGAACATCTTCAAAATGCCTTTTTTTGTCAATTGAAGCCAGTTTCATATTAAAAGGAAGATTTAGGGTCCATGAAAAGCAATATATTGAAAATGGCTCAAGAGCAACTGTCTTCAGGGAGGGGTGTGGGGGGGCAGCTGGAAAAGAGTATAGACTATCCTCGAAACAAAATGACCTGTTGACCTTACAGACTACTAGAAGTGATACTCAGTGTGCACTCTGCTTCAGCCTGGAGAGCACAGCATAGTTCTCCTTCATTTATTATTGTTCTTTAATATGGTGAGTGTAGCAAAAAGATGCAATGATACATTCTATTCAACCTTCAGAGAACCCTGTCCCTTTGACCACAGCCTGTAGAATACCTCAGGTTCCAGGAAACCAGTCTCACAGGCAGAGTTGGTGTGAACATTTTCCAAAGAACCCTGCTGCAGCCCCACTGGGCACCGGTCAGTTATTGCAGACCACCATTCAAGCCAAAGGGGATAGTTATCTGGGCCTACAGTCAGCTGGAAGGAGCCGCTGCCCTGTCAGCAGTCTGCCCTTCCCAGAGGCTTGGGCACACTTAGTCTGGTTCTTTTGTCACCGGTCATTTGCATCTAAGCACAGAGGTTGCCAAGTTAGTCTGTCACACTTTATTTCCTTTTCTCCCTCCTCTCTTCCAGAGAAACAACCAAAAAGGAAATTAGAGATTCTTTTAGTATTTGAGATTTTCTTTTTATACCATTTCTAAATGGGAAAAGATTTCATTAATATACTCAGCTTCTTTGGAAGGGCACAGAGCAAAGTATAAACTGTCTGTTATTCCTTTAACAATGTACAGCTCGTTCAATGTACAGTTTCGTTGTTACAAACAACGAAAATGCCATGGAAGATGCATGGTATGTACCTTCCCCCCCAAAAAAAATTTTTAATTCAGTTTTTTTTTTTTTACTAGGGTTTCTTTTAGAAATGGAAGATGGGTAGCAAAGATTAAATACCATAGAACCTTCTTCCCAAAGAAACCAGGACTGGTAAGAAAAGCCCAAGTTTCTTTTGGTATCAAACCCTCGTATTTTCATGTTCTGATATCATGCAAAATGAGTTTTAATGGTGAGTGGATAGCTTCCATGAGGCAACCATTTTCCACACAAATTGCCAATTCCAAATCTCCTTAGCAATGACCTCAGTTTGACTCCAAATTTAACTGTACACATCTAACCTCAAGTGCAGCTTCTCTAGCAAACTCCAGGTTGTCCTTATTTTGCTTCCTAAAGCAATGTGTGTATTGTAACCAGTCCATGATGATGGTGATTATTACATTAATAAAGCTACTGTTCCCTGGAGATGTGGCTTTGTGGTTTCCAAACAGCCTTCTACCCTAGCCAAGAAGAAGGCAAAATTCTTGTATGGGTTGTTTTGCAATGGTTTGTGGCAAAGAACAGCAGAATGCCATAAGAAGGAAACAAGAATTAAAAAGGAAGGGAAATTTGAAGAAAAACACAAACCAGGATTCCTTTCCAGTGCTATGCTGAGCATAGGCTATGGAGCACCGCTGGAAATAAAGTAGGATGGGATGTAGCCTCTGGCGCCCTCTATAGACAAATTCTCCAAGCTTGTGGCCAGAGAAGGCAAAGGAAATACGGAGGTGAACTCTTTCCAGTCATCACCAATACAGGCGAGCCCCTCCCATGATAATACACATATTATTTACCTGCTCTAAAATCAGGGGCTTTGAGGAATGAGAAGGTGAGAGAGATTCAGAGGTAGAATAGAGGTCAGGTAACAAGGAGGTGTCAGAAATATCTGGGAAATATTCATAGAAAAAAATAGAATATTCCAGACTTGCTCTAAAATAACAAATCTAGTGTTGTAATTTTTCGTCTGCCTGCTTGGAACATCCTAACATGCTGGAGATCTTGAATAAAAGTGGCTCCACATGTAGGGTTATCCTTACCTGTGATTTTTAATTGGTTAGTAGTTTCATTCCATGGTGTGCCCAGAGGAGTGGTTTTGCTCTCCCACCAACAGCTGTTCCATTTTTCAAGTTCTGATTGAGACCCTCAACAAAGTAAGAATATCCTGGAGGATTTCTGGCTTGAGGGGACCAACAGAGCAGATCTGACAGTCTGGAGTGGGTAAGCCTGGAATCCAATCTCCATGGTACCTGGTTTGTGGAGAAGCTGACCTGTGAGATTCATATCATTTCTGCTAAAGAGTAACCAACACAAGATTCTCATTTAATAGCCCAGGGAGGGATCCAGGTACCAGTTTTCGTTTGTTTGTTTTTAAAGCTCCCTTAGTGATTCTAATTTACAAGCAGAGTTGGGATCCCTTACTCAGAGAAAGCCCACTATGCTTGGGGACTCTGCCTCCGGTTGTCACAGGGTCCCCTCTCTATTGCTGTGACACAAAGGAATTTATTTATTTATTTAATGAATATCAGTTGATGGTCTATAATTTGTATGGCACTATCCTAAGTGATATACAATGAACAAAACAAAGTCCCAGACTCATGGAATTTACATTCTTGGCAGAGAAAATATTTTTAAAGTGTTTGGAGAATTTGAAACTTAAAAACCTACGTGTACTTGGGGAACAACAACAAAAAAATACACACTAGTAGCTAGAGTGTTTCCAACAAGGAATAATTTTTTAAAAGAGAGTCCTATTCAGAAGAAGAACTCTTAGGCCTTCATCACCAGGATAAGCAAAAACAGTCCTCATTGTTTAGGACATTGACTTTAATCAACCTCATTTTCTAGTCCATAAAAGTTTTCCTCTTTTACCTTCTCACACTGAAAATAGTAATTTTACTTGTTTATTTTCAATGTAATTCAGTGTATTTTACGAATACAAAATAAGAAGATATCAAAACACCAGACAGCTACACAATATCACAAAAAAGTGCAGTGGGTTAGAAATCGACAAGCCTGGTCAACCTTCCAATATACGATGCAACTTCAGGATGGGCTCTCAGGCCATCTCTCCCATGTCCCTAATCTTTGAAGTTGGAGAAATGATGACACATGATGCATTGACTCATGAGCTGACTGAGAGGAACAAATGAAGTACTGCTTCAGCTATTATTTGCATAATGCAGGGGCGCCTGGGGGCCTGGCTCAGTTGGTTAAGTGTCTGACTCTAGATCTGGGCTCAAATCAAAACAGATTTTGCCCTGAGTGGGATTGAGCCCCATGTCCCCCTGCTCACACATATGCTCCCTCTCTCTCTCTTTTAAATAAGTAAGTCTTTAAGAAAAAAAGAAATTATTTACATTATGTACACAATCAACAAGCATAAAATGGCAAAAATAATTCTCTCTCCCTACATAGATACTTTGATTTTAAAAAGAGCAGTATAAGCAACATTTATTCAGTAAGTCTTCTTACAATGTTCCAGAAAAGAAGACAATTTAGAAGTAAATAAATAATTCCTGAGGAATGTCAGGGATCCTTTCCTTTGTAAAGGGCAGTAATTTTGTGGCTTTTTCTTTCAGGTATAAAAACAAAACAACAACAAAATAAAACGTGGATCCTACACTACCTACTCTTTTGCCCACACCCTGAATTTTTGTAGTGGTCTTAATTGACAGGTCTATGAACAAGCACCCACTAGGACACAGTTCAGAACCATGCATCCTTTATAACCGGTTACCTCACCATGTTCTTTATGTAAATAACATATAAGGCAGAGAAAGAATGGAGAAATGGGGCTTAGGAAAAGTCAGCCTTTTTAGTCATGTTACCTAAACCAGGGACAGATCAGAAACACAAGAGGGTCTTGGAACAAGAATCCGAACTCGACAGCGAGATGATCAGTTAAAAAAAGCTCTGTGGGACCTCCTAAATTAACAGAAAACCCAGAGCCCCCTGCAGGTGGCCAGGTTTGATATTCAAATCATTAATATTTTGCATGTGGAGTTTTCATTAGGACACGTTTACCCCATGATGGACAATCTGTGTCTACTTGCAGATGGGGTGTGCACGACCATCAGCCCTGTGTGGAGAGGATAATTCCCAGCAACCTCCACCTGACTGCTGCTGAAGGCAATGTCCAATCAAAGTGCAGAGCTCCATGAATAAATGAGTTGCTTTGACAGGAAATTCCAACAGCAATTTTAATTCTGATCAGGCTTCAGGAAATGGAAAGAATAAAAACACATCAATTATAGTGACAGGAAGTTTTAAATCACATGGCGAGCAGCGGCTGCCAAAAGATGTGTCTGCCAGCTTTGTTAAGGAGCCGGTATTTTGGTGTGACCAAAATTTTACACCAAAACGTTACAGGCTGACATCACTCCCTAATTGCATGTTATCTCTCTACAAGGGTAAAGAAAATGACATGCTACTGAAAGCATATCATTATTACAAAAAAAATAACAACTCAACTGTAGGGGTTTGGAACACATTTTAAAAAATGAACACATCCAAGTATACTCCTCTGCACGGAAAGCAGATCTGCCTGCCCATTAAATTGTGACTGTCCACAGCTAATGCAAGTCTTGTTTAGTCAACACTTGGGGATGGGTATTCATTCCGTTTTGTGACATGGGGCTAGATTCTTCTTGAATAGTCTCTTTCCCTTTCTAGAGCATTTTTTAATACTTTTAATCTAGGTCCAAAAGAAAGGATGTCGGGAAGAAATCATAGGCAACAGAGAACAAGTCAACGTAGAAACTTGGGTCCATCCTGCTTGGTGGGGCGGGAGGGAGGAGAGAGGTTGTTTTCTACATGGGGTATCGAGTAGGTCCTGCCTTCAAAAGAATTTAACTCAGAGTCACTCTAAACAAATAATAATGTACATTCATCTTCCTAAGATTTATAAAGTGCCTTTCTATAAAGTTCAAAGGGGGCCCAGAATTTTCTCTGGTTTGTTGCCTTTCCTGCTTCCTGCTTTGGAACCTGGGGAGAGATGTTAATGACCGTGTGCTCATAAACAGCCCATGGAAGAGGTTATAACTCAAATTCTACTTTTCCTCACCCAATTAAAGGCTTTCCTTTTTCCTAAAGTTCCACGGACCCTGGCATTTAACTGATAAAATCCTAGTTTATCTACCACCATTGATAAACTAGAGACAGATTTTCCATGTTTGTCTTACAGGTTAGAAGCAATGGCACTGGGTCGCCTGGGTGACTCAGTGGGTTAAAGTCTCTGCCTTCGGCTCGGGTCATGATCCCAGGGTCCTGGGATCGAGTTCCACATCGGTTCTCTGCTCAGCAGGGAGCCTGCTTCTCGCCCCCTCCCCTCCCGCCTGCCTCTCTGGCTGCTTGTGATCTCTGTCTGTCAAATGAATAAATAAAATCTTTTAAAAAAAAACAAATAAAATAAAAAAGAAGCAATGGCACTGAGCACCTATTTAGAAATCCAGCTTCTCAGTAATTTTCACTATTCTTAGTATGTTACCCCAGCACAGTATGTCTAGCAACATTTACTGATGTTTGACACACATCAGGTTTTAAATTTTTAAAAATCAGCCCTTCAGTTGGATACAAACAAAGCAAATGTTACTTTTTAGCTTATGCATGAGACTAAATAGAACAGAAACAGAATTGATGAGTAAGGTCTCAGATGGACATTCTAGGCTTCCGGAGGGTAGAGGTAATAACTGACAGCCTTTTGTAGTTTCCACAACATGCACAGATGCCGTGAAATAATAAGCCACTTGCTTCTGATTTTTCACTGGCCTCTCGTGTGTTTGTTTTCAGGCTGCCTGATTTAGTGGAAAAAGTATGAGTTTCTGATTCAGACTGAGCTATGTTGAACCCACTTCCCAGTGTTAAGCTGCTGTGCAACTTTAGGCAAATCTCTTATTTTCTCTTTGTCAGCCATCTCATTTGAAAGTGGGAATAATGATAGTATTTAACTCATAAGGCTGCTGAGAGGGTTAAATAAAACATTGAATTAAAGCACTCAGTATAGGGGTGCCTAGGTGGCTAGTTGTTAAGCATCTGCCTTCAGCTCAGGTCCTAATCTCAGAGTCCTATGATAGAGCCCTGCATCAAGCTCCCTGCTCTGCAGGAAGCCTGCTTCTCCCGCTCCTATTCCCTCTCCCACTCTCCCTGCTTGTGTTCCTTCTCTCATGGTGTCTCTCTCTCTCTGTCAAATAAATAAATAAAACCTTAAAAAAATAAACTACTCAGTATAAGACTTGACATATAGCAAGTATGTACTAGACATTAGATGACATAATACTTATTATTAATGTTGATATTAATAACCCTCTCCAGTTTATCTCTTTGCCTCATATTTTGCCCTGATATTTATGACACTCTTAAGCTCAGTAATTTCTCTATGAAGACCTTCCTTTAAGCTAAATTGACACTAGTTTAGGGCTCAGAGCTCTCCACTGGGTAACCTTTAGTGTATGGTCTTCCTGTTCTAGGCCCATCTAAATCCCCTACACACTGTGTCTGGAACTGCCTGAGAAAGTAGTCCTCTTCAATAAGGGACCTGTTGCCAATCCTAGTTTCTCTGTGGTGGCCCAGCTCTTGCTATAATTAGTCCAGCAGCCAAGTCATAGACTATGGAGGTTTAGTGCCTTCTGCTGGCTCTTCCTGCAAAGAACTGCCCTGGGAAGGGAAGAGTGGAGAAGACGGTTTCTCTGGCCTCCTTCTCTAGCTTTCCCTGAACTCAGAGTCCTTCTCCAGGGCCAGCCAGGCATGCTTCCATTTTAATCCCTTACATCATGACTGGCCTAAAATGGGACACTTACACTATTACTACCTACAGGAACCCATGAAGAAATGGTCAGTACCTAGGTGTACAAGGAGACACACACTTGTACACCCTGTACTTGTACTGCTAATAATTTTACATCTCCAAGGAGGTTGGGTCTGGATGGATGAGGACAGGCAGGTAATGAACAACACGACAGGATAGTAGTATAAGACCAATATATTCAACAGCTAGCAATTTCTTCCTATGCAACAGCAGAGGACAAAACCCAAGGCGTCATCAGATATACTATATTGTTTGGGAAATGGTTATCCACTGAGAGACCACATAAATTTTAATTTCACTTCAAAATCCTTATTTCAACCCTTCACGGGCAGACTGCTTCAGAATTCCAAACCCAAATCTCCATGTCCCAATCCAGTAAACACACCACTGTTTCTCTTAATATTTTTGTTTCCTGTTCTTCCCACTCCTTTGTTTGACATCTGTCTATATTAACTATATTTTTCATTGACATCACTAGCTTTGGCAGCTCAAAGAAAGAAATCTTTTGAGTCTGGCTATGCTATTCTTCAGTATTTCCTAGATCTCTAGGTGACGCACTGTCAGCAATCTTTGTGCCTAAATCATCATGCTTTGTAGTTGACATTCACGGAGTGCCAGCAACAGGACAGACCCTGGACAGCAACGGGAGGAAGGTTCGTGTTCTCAGCTAAGCAATTTATGAGAGTCTAAAGCCCACACAGCATTTCTTGTTATATGTGACTTTAAGGGAGTTACTGGCAGTGATATTTCATGCTTGTCATTTGTGGATTCTTAAACAAAAGGACTAGACAATTACTAACTAAACTGTATGAAATCCAAAGGTCCTTTCATAAAGTATTATTGATACTTCTGCTAAACAGACATTATATCCTTCCCTTCTCTGCATAAAAACCCAGGGAAAAGGATCAAGAAATGTATGAGCAAGACTTTCTTGAGTCACAAGCCCAAACTTCAAGTGCTAATCAAAGCATTCCTTCCTTTATATTTCTCAAATTATCTGCATATAGTAGTTGAGTTTTTCCTGATTTCTCAATATTGAAGCTTTCAGGACAAATAAAGGTATGTTACTCTGGAAATGAGCACGCAGCTATGAGAGAGTTCTAACACATGCTGGTGTTTAGTATCCAAAACCAAGAAGTTCTTTTTTGACCCTCCCTTTTCAAAGCCCACTGGGCCAAAATATATAAAGAATTAAGAAACTAAGAAGAAACTAACAAATTTAAGAACTTTCAAGTTGGCATTTCTCACTGTTTGCTTCTCTTACTCACTACTGATTTTGATTTCTATTTAGCCCAAATGCAAAACAATAAAAGAAGCTTTCTAAATAGCTATTTCCTTTTGAAGATCACAATCTGTGTTAGTTTGCTAGGGCTGCCATATTGGAGTCCCACAGACTGGGGGTTTTAAACAACAGAAATGTATTTCCTCACAGTCCTGGAGGCTAGATATATAAGATTAAGGTGCCAGAAGGGTTGGTTTCTTCTCAGGTCTTTCTCCTTGACTTGTAGATGGTTGTTTTCTCTCAGTGTCTCTACAATGGGCTCTTTTCTGTGTATGTCTATGTCCAAATTTCCTCTTAAGTGTATCAGTTATATTGAATTAGGGTTACCCTAATGACCTCATTTTAATTTAATTACCTCTTTAAAGACACCATCTCCAAATACAGTCACATTCTGAGGTACGGGGTGAGGGGCTAGGACTTAAACATATGAATTTGGGGGTGACACAATTCAGCCTGTAACAACCACTAAAAATCCTTGGTAGGCGTGTCTTCTCTTACATCATAGATTTGTTTCTTAAAGCTATGTTCAGGTAGAATTTTAGTAAACAAGCCATTCTCAAACTGTGGTACCTAGCAGCATCGACTTCACTTGCCAGACAGGCAAATTTAGAGGACACACTTCCAACCTTCCGAAACAGAAGTTTGAGAGGGGGTAGGGGTTGAGCAATCTGTTTTTAAAGTTGCACATGCTAAAGTTGGAGAACCACCTAAAACTACCAAATGGCAATGTTAACATATCATAAGCGGTATTCTGAATGGAACACTGTAGTAGGTTCTTTTACAAGTGGAGAGCCCTTGTGAAAATATGAATAATCACCTCCTAATTTTTGCATTTTGGAAATCCTGAACTTTAATGCTGGTGTTTTTTTCAAAGGAAGGCACATCAAATTTCATTTGATTTAGTCTGATGTTCATTCTTGGCAATTATTTTGAAGTATGTATACATGTGTGAATATATGTATATATATATATACTGCTAACCCATAACTTCAGCTTATAAATTTTTACTAGGTTCACTAGTTACAGTCTCCTGTGTTCTGTTTCAGTTTAGTCAGGTCAAACCCCAACTGTAGCTCCTTCCAACTGCTTCTCATTCCTTGAAAGGAGATCTCCCATGCTGAACTAAGCACTGATCAAAATTCCTTACGTCACATGACTTCAGAATTACCAAAATTACAGATTTAAGTGGAGGGCCTTCCAGTTTTTTCCTCTTACATTCTAGAATTACAAATCAGTTCAATTGAGAAGACAGATGCTTTTCTGGCTATTTGGTGCCCCAGAATAGAAAAATTACCTCTAACAGCTACTAAGTCATGTTTTGATTGTTGTTGTTTTAGTCCTAAATATTTCAGCAGCAAATAATGAAACCCACGAAACTCAGAGGTGGCTCAACAAAATGAATTTTACTCCTTTTGCAGACAGCCAGATCTTTGGCAATTTTTGTCTAAGAAAAATTATATTTTGATAAACACACCCCACCCCCATCCACCTCCCTACACATATACACACACGTACTCACTCATATAAACACTTAAATGCTTCTCTCCTCTGAGGTACTAGATAATGGCAGGGCCACTCTACTCCTATCATCTAGTCAAGGTAGGAATTCTGACCTTTTCTGAGCCAATAAAAAAAAGCACCTTTAATCTAATTTTATTTTTTCATTAAAAAAAAAAGCAGAAAGGGGTGCCTGGGTGGCTCAGTGGGTTAAAGCCTCTGCCTTCAGCTCAGGTCATGATCCCAGGGTCCTGGGATCGAGCCCTGCATCCGGCTCTCTGCTCAGCAAGGAGCCTGCTTCCTCCTCTCTCTCTCTGCCTGCCTCTCTGCCTACTTGTGATCTGTCAAATAAATAAATAAATAATCTTTTTTAATCATCTGAATGATAGAGGCTATGCTTGATTAGTCTTTAGACTAATGATATTTTCATGAAGCCATTCAACCTAACAGAGTTGAGGTGTTCTAAAGCTATGCTACCCTGGTAGGAAGAGAAATGGAACCTTAGTGACCAGCAAACAGGGCCAATGTCATCCCTGCATGCTGAGTTAAGGAGATTTATGCCATTGGATAGGAGCTCTTAACAAGTCAGTAGATCACAGAACCTCTGAGATTCTAACTGAAATTCTGGAAACTTTCCCAAGAACAAAGCACCCAGACCCATGCACGATTCTAAAAATGAACGGGGGCTTGTAGACCCTACATGGAACTCTCATTGTTATGGGGTAGATCTTGAGTGAGTCTTAGACTCAATTCAAACATCATCAGAAATGGAGAATAATACTATCTTCACCAAGAATCTGTGTAAAAATTTGAAATATGTGTGCTTAATTTTTTGAGTCTGTAGTGTACAAAGAAATCAGTAAAACCTAGGCCCTGCTAATGAGGAAAGATGATGGGAGGTTATGGCAGGAGATATGGATGCTAAAATAGGGGCTTAAAGACATTTTGTAGAAGTTTAAATGAGAGAGATATGGCATTCCATTGAAGGGGGAGGGTGAAGTGAGAAAAAGCTTCTTTAGAGAAGAGCCTTTACAGGATGGGAAGAATATAAAAGATGTAGTTAGCCAGAGGAGGTAGGAGGGGAGGAGACAGAAAAGTTATTTCAGGAGAAAAGAAGACCTTCAATAAATAGTGCAGTCAGGAGGAAGAAGTTGTTTTCCAAATCCCCTTTGATAAGAGAACTGGCCCCTAATCCAGGCTGTGCATTCTCATTACCCGGATAGATTTGAAGACCCAACCCCAGACCCATTAAACCAGAATTTCGGGGAGGGGGGCAGACATCTACCTATTTTTAAAGCTTCCACATGTTTCTAACATGCATCCAGGGTTAAGGAACCACATGACCAGAGCAGATAGACTGAGTTGTGGACAGTGGGGCGTGACAGGAGACGGGCTAAGTAGGTTAGTGTCACACACTAGAGGGCCTCCCATGCTCACGTGGCATTTTGCACTTAGCCAGAAGTCGCAGAAAATTTTTCAGCAGGGGGTGACATGAAGAGAGCTGTCCTTCTGAATTACTTTTCGCTGAAAGCTGCCCTGTCGTCTACATCAAGCACATGCAGATCGAGTGAACAGAACCGTGCCCAGTCATCATGGAAACGGAACGTCTTGCACAGTAAGGGTGTACTTTTCACGTGTTCTTTGAGATTGTTATTACTCTCTTCCGTATGTCCTTCAGTGAACCCGAGGTATCTTTTCACCTACTGTGTCTCGATTATCTGGAATTTCCAGAACTGTTTTTATCACTTTGCCTCCTGGGCCAGAGTTTGTGCCGCCAAGCAGCACATTTGGTCAGTTCTCTAATGGCAAAATAAGATAACCCTGAAAAGGCTCTGGGGGAAAAATGTGTTTTCTTCTAAAGGTAAGAGCTGTCTGGTGGGAGGCAGAGTGGCATCACAGGAAGAAGCTTCAAGTCAGGAAGCACAGAGTGAGAATCCCAGTGTGGCTATTTGTCTACAAGTTAAGTTCTCCGAATCATAATTTCTTTATAAAATGTGGAGGAGTGCAATCTGTCTGGCATAGGAGTGAGGATTAAAGAGAAAATATGTGGACAGCATGTCCCTCTGTGCTAGTAATAGGAGCACGATAAAGGGTCGCTGCTGTTATTAACTAATGCCAGCCAAATCTTAGAAGTAGAACTCATAATATGACCTTTGATAGCTCAGCTTTTCCTCAGAGAAATTTTTATCTTCCCAAATTAGGGGACAAAAAATGCAGCTCAAGGAAATACAATTTTGTAAATGTCCTGTCATTCAATGACATTTTTGAAAGCGATACTGCTACCTAAAACAATACCAGTTTTAAGAAGCGAAGAGCAAGTGTAGATCACACAATAAAAATTCTAAAGTAACACGCCACTCACATGTGGAAAAAGAAAGGGTTCGTGGAAGTGAGAAGATACTTGGTGATTCTGAATCAATACATGGGATATTTCATGGTAACGTTTGGACATCTTGTTAGAATATATGCAAATGTTAATTTTTAAGCTAAAATTTCTGAATACTGATAACAAGCATTGTGTTAAGCATTTCACATGGAATTTTCTTTTTACATGTGCTGTGTTTGGTCTTCACTACAGCCCTCTGAGGTTTCTTCACTTGAAGAAACTAAGGTTTCGAGTAGTCATAGAGAACACTTCTGTGGATGCAGCATGTCAGCTGGGTTTACCTCTGGTATTTCTCTGACCTCTCTTGATTTTTATGCTTGTTGTCTGTTTCACTGACTTCTCAAGAAATCCCAGTCCCACGTTCCCAGCATCACTGAGCCACTTCCTCTCTGCAGTCTTACAAAGTCTCCTGACCGTGGCCCTGCTGGGCTCCACAAAATCATTAGACATTTTGTTATGTACTTAATACAGGTAATATAAAAGGTTACATTTCTTGGTAGTGTTTGCTATTTTCAAAGACTACACCTGGGGTGAAATGGGTCAAGATGTGTTACTCCCCTATTGTTCTCTTATGTTACCATCAAAGAAAGATTAATTTCTAGAACCAGAATTTGAGTCTATGCAGTCAGAGGACTTCACTAACTCTCTCTATAAAGTATATTAAATAACTCATTCTTTAAAGAATATTAAGAAATGCAGCAGCTGTCTTTATTTTTAAAAAAGATATTATATTCTATCATTGATATCTTCCTAGGCTATGTTTAAAACTGATGCTGAGAGCCATCTCCATTGTAATTCTGCTTATTAGGGAAGAATCGTTAAAGCTACCTGGGAAATGAACTTAAATGTTAAGAGGAAATTTCATAATGGCCTCTTTTTCAATACTTCAAAGAATAACACATATAGCAGATCTTCCAAAGTGTTGCCAGATTGGAATTTCTTAAAAATCTTTCACTGCCAACATATTGCTGGTGTTGAAATACAATCCATGTCTCTCCCAGCTTTGACAAACATATTTAACACACTTATGCATACATTAATTTGTGTAAACATGACTCAGTTAAGTAGAAAGGGTTTTTTAAAAATTTTAATATTTCATCACCATGTCATTCCATGGAAACTACCTGGAGGCTAGTAAGAGGGAGTTTCAAACATCTCTCATATAAAACATCGTTATGTATTAGCAGAAACTCCGTTCAGTCAAAAAGAATGGCATATTGGCTGGAGGCAACCCTATAAACCACATGCAGCTTTAATTAAATTCATTAAAAATGCTGCGTCTCTCAGTAGATTTGAGGGCAGATAGAACCACTTAACAATAGCCAAGACCTAATCCAGTTTGTCAGAACTAATAATAATACAAATGCAATTTCTCACACGGGGACACATCCAAAAAAGTTCACAAATGAGCAATTGTGGTGCTATTTTTTAAAGTAATATTTATTGCAAGATGTAAATTATTGCAAGATGTTACCAGTTTCAGACCATGGTCACAATGTCTAATTCCAATGAGTTGATAAAAGGTGCTATTAATAAAAAGGCACATCTCGGGCAGCTGACATAACTAATTGATCAAGTAATTTGAGTAAAAATACAAGATTTACTAGGAAACCCGGACAGGGATGAAATCACTCAATTTTCCAAAAGCCAGAAGGCCTTGAAAAAAAAAAAAAAAAAGAGACCACAGAACACTTTTATGTCTAACCGAAACCAAATAAAATGATCCCAACGTACAAATAGGCTTCAGATGATATAATGTGACGAGAGATTTCAACTATGTAGGCAAACCTTTCATTTTCTTACCCAGATATGCCAAGCCAAGGATTACCAAAATAGAGAGGGAGGGGAAAAGTCCTATTTCCTTAGTATGTTGTCTCTAAGGGTGGCAAGGAACATTTTCCCCCCTCTTCAAATTTCACCATACCTCCCTAAACTCATGCTCAACGTAACATCTGAACCTCACGATCTGGGTTAAATTAAAACAAAATAAGATAAAATGGACCCAGATGAACATGAATTCACCTAGGCTGACACTTTTAGTAATGGTTATTGGAAGATGCTTCACCACCAGCCCACCCAAGAATCCCTGTGGCAGCCAAAATCACTGCTTGTCTAGAGAACCTGAAGGCTACTGGGACAGTATTTAGTTCTGCTAGATGACTCTGCAGAGGTTTCCACTGTGCATGAGCTAAAGAGAGAAGAAGACAGCTGTTCAAACTCTTGATCCAGGTACTTCAAGAAATATGGCATAACTCTCCATCCTCTTGGGAAAATAGGCATCCCAAGAAAGTACACTGTTACTAAGAAAACCCCAATTTTGGCAGGAACACTGTCCCAATCCATCTCATGAGGGGAAAATTGGTATGACATACATATTTCTTCAGTCCTCCAGCAGTGAAATTGATCTCTATCACTGAAATAATAGTTTAAGAAAAGGTATTTTCCAATTATTTTCTCATTTTATCTTCATAAAGTCTTCTTAAGAAAAGGGCTGGAAAGAGAGATGAATTTTGTGATGTCTAAACATATCAAGAATGGTTGTTCAATAGAAGGATGATTGTTTTGTTAAGTCAAAGCTGTAGTAGAAAAAGTGAGAAAGGATGGGAATTTTAAATGGGACCAAAAGATAGGGAAACAGGTATGAATGTGGGTGTCCTCAGCCACAGGACCGAGGAACCAAGAGAATAAAGAGATTAGTTATGCAAATAGCACATCCCATCCTCTGGGAACAGTTAATAAACTGTGAACTCAGACACATTCATCATATTCTTACATATTTTGTAATTTTGCTTCTAGCCTTGGAGCTAATATCATCCAGTGTGCTATTCCATACATGTCCGAATGCCTGACCCCAACTGCTTAATCAGGAACGTGAATGGGTGTCCATTCACCAAATGACATTAGAGAATAATCAGCTAGAGGGAGTTAGGTTATTTCCACTTTCCTGAGCCATCAGCTAAGTCTTACTTCCCAGTACCAGAAAAAATATTGGCAGCAGCCTGAGCCTTCAGTATACCACAGTTAGAAAGACAATGGGCACTTGCTTTATTGACCACAAAGAAGAAATTTCACACTACAACTTTCGGGCTATTAAATAAGACCAACTCCTCTCCCCATAGTCCAAAAACTTCCTGATTTTACAAAAAAGGAAGCTTCTCAGTCCAATATAGGTTTTCCTGCAACAAAACTATCTGAACTATTATCAAAATTAGAATCCTGAACTGATAATTTTACGGGAAATTTTATTCCATGTTAGGGCTCTACAATAATATAGTAGCCAAGTTTTATTTTTTTTTAAACAAGTCACCAAGTATAACAACTTTCCTGGATCGTGGCTCTCACAAATCACTTCCTAATTTGCACAGTTGGTCCTACTGCACACAGGTCCATCATTACACATGTTCGGAGCTCAACATAAAGTTGACTTTATTATTGCCTCTCCTCTGACCTTGAGATCCACTTTAAGAAATGAGCTCTTTCCTTGTTGCTAGAATGGAAACCTCTCCCCCGAACACTGATTACTTTCTTTTTGTCTAATTTATGTCACTTTCGGTACTTTCATCTCTCCAGAACTGATATCTTGCCATGATTTTCCTAATATTTGCTGAGATTCTTAGAGGACCAAATAAATTACACCCAAATGAGAAATAAGACAAAGACAGGAGTGGATTGGGACCAAAATCACACTTTCATTACCGATAAAGACTGGGCAGGAACTGTAGTTTACTGAGAAAGCCAAACAGACTGGCTAATTAATTGCCCGAATTAGGCAGATTTACCCACTCACTCACAGCTAAGGCCAGACTGCCAGGCCTCCCAGGTGAGTGTGAGTATGACAAATGCCACAGAGGAGCAGAATGTAACTTATGCTCTAAGTATCCTCACTCTTTCAACAAAAGACTGAGGCTTCCCAGCTTATATTTCTAAACCTACTAACCAGGTGGGACGCCTGGGTGGCTCAGTTGGTTAAGCGGCTGCCTTCGGCTCGGGTCGTGATCCCAGCGTCCTGGGATCGAGTCCCACATCGGGCTCCTTGCTCGGCGGGGAGCCTGCTTCTCCCTCTGTCTCTGCCTGCCACTCTGTCTGCCTGTGCTCGCTCCCGCTCTCTCTCTGACAAATAAATAAATAAAATCTTTAAAAAAAAAAAAACCTACTAACCAGGTAAATCACCATCTCTCCTCTGGGGTGGGGTCTGAGGGTAGAGGAGAGTGAGTAAATCAGTGGCAAGAGGCCAGGAGTATTATACGACTGAGCTTCATACTGAAGGAAACAAGAGACGTGGTCAGAAAGAGTGTTCAACGGATGCAATTCTCTCTTCCCATGGGGAAGGCTTGGGTTAGATTTCCAGGCCGGGCACCAAGATGGTGGGGTTTTGAAGGGTCAAATTAGGAATACCATTCTTTTCTGCCCAAGTTCTGAATAAACTGAGAAATAAGGTCAGCAATAAAACAAAGACCAAACTACCATCATTACTACAGATGAGGGATAGCTTGGCAATTATAACTTAATAGGAAAGCAAAACTGGGCTTACTGCACCTTTCCCCCAGATTTGAGACCCTGGAAGAGCTCAGAGGGGGCACAGCAAACACTCACTGATGTCACTACCTCTGCTTGGTCTAGGGATGACAGTAGTAGAAAGATGCCACATTTCCCATGCCTAGAAACACTAATAAATTGGCTACATCCAATCAAGAAATGCTAGCCACTAATTATCATCCGCCAACCTTCATATACTTCTACTACTATTAAAAGAAGAAAAGAAAGGGAAAAGAGTCAAGGGTTTTGGGGGAATCTTGCTCTTCCTGGAAATCAGAAGAAAAGTAGGCATTTCCTTCATATTGTACCCCCCACCTCCACATGCCCCAGCAAAGCCTAGGTCATACGGCTGAATTTCCACTGCCTTCAACTGAATATCCCAAACTGGAACCCCTTGCCTGTCTAAATTGTATGGAGACTACACGGTGCTCTCCTGCCCTCATTTCCATGTCCTGGGCTAGTTATTTGTTTATAAATTTCTTTGCATGCTTTATGCCACAAGAGCTGGGCATGTTTCTTTCTCCTTGGTTGCCATCACTCACTCTACTCCTGTAGTTTCTCTTCCCTGAAATTGCTTGTTCCTCGCCACCTTGCTAGTGCTCAAATACTGCTCCTTTTCATGTAAGAGTTTTAATGTTAATCACTATCCACTATAGAAAATCAGCGATGAAAAATACTGGACATTGGAACTTTATTTTTTTTTGGAACTTTTCTTTAAATAACAAAATACTCAAAAGAGTTATTATTCTGTAGACATAAGTAATAAAATATAATTGATAACAACTCTGAGCTTTACATTGCCTCAGTCGTGACCCTCTTCCGGGATGACTGCAACCAGTGTTTGCTAACACAGGGCAGGCTTGCTTCCCATCTAATGCCCGTGGAAGACATCTTTACTTGAGATAAGGTAGGATGGGGCCTCAGAATCCTTCTCCATACAGCAGTCCAGATGATCACGACCAATAGATTTCAGGTGACCCTCAAGATAAATTTTTACTTCAGATGACTTCATACTGTCATTTAAAAAAATGTATTGGGGTGCCTGTGTGGCTCAGTGGGTTAAAGCCTCTGCCTTCAGCTCAGGTCACGATCCCAGGGTCCTGGGGTAGAGTCCTGCATCAGGTTCTCTGCTCAGCAGGGAGCCTGATCCCACCCCCCCCACCACCTCTCTGCCTGCCTCTCTGCCTACTTGTGATCTCTGTCTGTCAAATAAATAAATAAAATCTTTTAAGAAAATTAAAAAAAATTGTATTGCCACCCTCAGAAGTTCTTAAGACTGTGTTACCTTTACATGCCATATTTTCTACCACCTTAGTATTTTCTTAATTTTTTTTTTTTACAACTTTCCCAGTACCTTTTTCTACTGCAAACTGTATTAGTCACCTGGTACTCCATTACATTCCTAGACATCCCTTTGTAGACCAATGCATTATCTCTTTGGGTTATAATTTGCTTGTCTACACTGCTGTCTACCCCTCTATCACACACACTTGCCTGCTGTTTGGATCTACTATAGATCTACTACTGTGGATCCCTTTCTAGCAGGTCTGGTTGCATCCAGCTTCCCATTGTCATTCCCATCCCATCACTCACTAATAATCTACAATGGGATTTATACCTGTCATTTTGTTTTTGTTTTCTCTGGCTCATGTCTGTTTTTTCTTTTGGTTTCTTTTCCTGCTTTCTTTTACATTAAGTGAATTATTTTCTAACACCTTCATTTTTAAAAATATTTTATTTATTTATTTGACAGAGAGGGAGAAAGAGAGATCACAAGTAGGCAGAGAGTGGGGGAAGCAGGCTCCCTGCTGAGCAGAGAGCCCTATGCAGGACTTGATCCCAGGACCCTGAGATCATGACCTGAGCTGAAGGCAGAGGCTTAACCCACTGAACCACCCAGATGCCCTAACATCTTCATTTTTAAGAAATTTTTCACTATTTTTTGATTTCTTTCCTGCTTCAGATTTACATTAACTTAATTCCAAAGAAATGTAAAAATGTTACATCTATATAGCTCTCTCCCCCTTCCCTGGTTTCACGCTGTTCTTGTATGCATAATACATCTCTACAAGTTACAAAGCCTACAATGCATTGCTATAACTATAACTTTATATAATTTTATGTATCTTAAAGAAATTAAGAGAAGAAAGGAGAACAGTTTGGTACATATAACCTTTCTTATTTAGTCCCTGTACTTGGTTCTCTTCATTTGTCCTTGTGCATTCAAATTATCATCTGGAGTCATTGTCCTGGGCCAAATGCTGCTCTGTTCTCGCTCACTTCCTTTGTGTGGCTACCAGCAACATACATTTCTATAGGGCCAGCAGTATAATGATATGCATAGTGTTTTATATAACTACTACTGAAATTAGTTAAAAGAAGAAAGAAAAAGAAAGAAATATGCATTTATATTGTCTTCTGTAGGCACACAACTAATTGCCTTTCCTTGCACTCTTTGTTTTCTCCTGTGGAAGTGAATTTAGCATCACTTGCCCTTAACCGGAAAAACTCCCTTTGGTGTCTCTTCTAAGGTGGTTCTGCTAGCGACAAATCCTCTGGGTGCTCCTTTACCTGGGAAGGTCTTTATTTCACGCTTATTTTTAAAAGACAGTTTTGCTAGGTTCCCATTTACTGTTGCTGATTTTTCCTTTGAGCACTTTAAATGTTATCCCACTGTCTTCTGCCTGCCATTATTTCTGATGAGAAGTCAGTTGCCAATCCTGTTGGGCTCCCTTGTAAGTGCAAATTCATTTTTCTCTTGCTGCTCTCAGTATTTATACTAGAAGGTATCTTTTGTGAAACTCTTTGCATTTGTCCTACTTGGAATTTGTTGAGACTCTTCTGTTTGTAGATTAATGTTTTCATCAAATTTGAGAAGGTTTCGGCCATTATTTCTTTATTGTTTTCTGCTTTCTCACCTTTGTGTGTATGTATATATATTCAATATAGTCAATATGTTATATATCATATACATTTATATTCACTTAATGGTATCTACATTTTGCTGAGGATCTCTTCATTTTTCCTCATTCTTTTTTCTCATGTTTAGATTGAATACTCTCCATCAATCCTTCTTCAAATTTGCTAATTTTTCTGCCAGTTTAATTTACTGTTGTGCTCTCTGATGAATATTTTTTTCAATTTTTATATTTTTCAAATCCAGAATACATTTGGTTCTTTTTTTTATAACTTGTATCTCTTTGTTGAAATTCACTATTTGATGAAATACTGTAATCATACCTTCATTTACTTTTTTTTTTTAAAGATTTTATTTATTAATTTGACACAGAGAGAGAGAGATCACAAGCAGGCAGAGCAGCAGGCAGAGAGAGAGGGGGGGAAGCAGGCTCCCCACTGAGCAGAGAGCCCGATGTGGGGCTCTATCCCAGGACCCTGAGATCATGACCCGAGCCTAAGGCAGAGGCTTAAACCACTAAGTCACCCAGGTGCCCCCTTTCATTTACTTTTTTAAAGCATGGTTTCCTTTATTTCTTTGAAAAAATCTATATATTTATATTTCTTTCTCAGTATATCTATCTATCTATACATATATATATATATATAGAGAGAGAGAGAGAGAGAGAGAGAGAGAGAGAGAAACTACTACTACTTTGGAGTTTTCACTTGTTATGTCCCACATCTGCTCACTTTCATGGGCAGGGGTTTTTTGTCTGCTTTTTCCTGTCAGACCTCCCATTTTCATTGTATGCCTTACATTTTTTTGTTGGAAACTGGTTGTTTTTTTATAATACTACAGAAATTCTGGGTTCTGATTGATCCCCTTCCCCTTCCCCAGGAGTTGGTTATTGTTATTTGCTTCATGACTAGATTATTTTCATAACATCTGTTCTCCCCCTTTTCCACATAGTGGGAAGCCGCTGATACTGCTCTTTGGAGGATGCCGCCTTGGACGTGTACAAAGTCATTCTGGAATGATGGCCTTTTGCAGTCTCTTTAACCATCCCTTTCCTTGACTATAAGTTCCACTAATTGCTGGCAGATTGCTCTGTTGTTTTTGGCAATGTCCAAATTTCTCCATGGATTGATCCAATTACATTCAGACTCCTTTACAAAAATAGCTTTTGAGATAGATTTTTGAGATTGTCTGATCCCAGGAGGGCTCTTCTTAGCTGTCTGTTTCCTTGGTTCTGTCTGGTAAACTAGCCAACCTATGGTTTAACTTGTATCTCTAATACATCTATCATTTGCCTCTTAATTGCTCTACATCATAACCTTCACTGTTTTGAGAATGTCCTTTGGCTTGAACATCCTCACCCTCTGCTGCAAATGAATTCAGCTTCTTTGGGAAGAGATTCTAAGCTCAATGTTTTATGGCCTGCTTCTTCCCCCTGAACAAAATCTCTGAGCCCAGGGTCTAGCACTGATGGAGGGGATAGTGGCACACTTCTCTCTGAGTGATACCCCTGCTTTCAGAGCACAGTGCTTGGCAGGGTGGGGTCCTGCTGTAGTCTCTGGTTTATTTGGCTTGCTTCTCCCTACGTGGAGCCTCTGCTTTATGTATGAATTGGGTGAGAGTGATTAGGGTCCCAGAATCTGTAGAATGCTGAAGTCAAGGTAAAATCCCCATCCTTCAAGTCTGTGCTAGGCTGAAAAAGAGAATGCCCACCTCTCCATTGCCCTTCCTTGGAAAGTAGGCTCTTTAACAGGTAGCTAGTGGCAGATATGGACATGCTAATGTCCTGCCCCTCCCAGGAAGATACTGTAGCTCTCCAGCTGGGAGCTGGTGGGAGAGACAGCTCTGTGTTCTTTGCTGCACTTATTTGAAGCAGACTTTGTTTCAAGCCATACTGGGAAGAGAGAGGAGAGAGTTCAAATATCACAGACTTTTTCTTTAATAAAGTTTTTATAAAGTTTTCTTTAATAAATTTTTTTCTCATTTATTGTATGCTTTTGGGATCATTTCCAGAGACTTTAAATAGGTGGCTTGTTTTGTTTTTACTTAAATAACACTCACTAGTTGTACTGGGAGGGAAATCTACAAAGCTCCCAGTGTTGCCATGCTGGAAGTGAAGCCTTTACATACCTCTTGAGTTAGTCAACATAGCAACTGTTATCCTTATAACCAAATAAAAAGGTTTGTTCTACCCTGTAAGGTTCTTTAATCCTGATATTTCTTGAATTTATTGCTGATCAAGAGCAATGATCAGTATCAGTGCTGTGGGGGTTATATTTGAAGAGTATTAATGTGTTTTTCTATTTGTCTTTCTGAACATAATGATCTTCACTCTAATCTACCTATAGCATTCATTTGTTAGAAGAGAGATTAGAATTTGATACAAAAGTATGAAAATAAAGCAGCGAAGGGAAGATTCAGCTCTCTTCTCAAAGGAGAGTTAGGTTTAATTGAAGGAGAAAGAATATTCCAAATTCCTTTTCCTTACCATTTAGAATATCAAAAATGTAAAGATTCCTCATTCTATGTACTCCTTCCCCCCAGTAAGGGGTGGGAGGAGTTAAACACAGAGGCGTTTATTTCCAGATAAGTGGCAAGGAAAGGAACATGCAAAGAGAAGAGGAGAGAAATATTTAGATATATCTGGATTTTTACTTTCTGGGGAGAAGAATTGGGAAGGGTGCAGTGCAAAATAAACTGAGAAGAGAAATGAGCACAGAGACCCTTGAACCATATTTCCTGTTTGGGAAAGTAGGAGGAAACTTTTATGCAATGGTCTCATTTACCCCAAGATACCCCAGCTTTGGTGGGGGTGGTCAGCATGATAAAACAGAGAGAAGAATGGATGAGGGCAGCTGAGCCTCCCTAAGATCATCTGAGCCATGGACGCTGAATTGAAGGCCAGTCTGCCACGAGGCTCTGTTGCGGTAGATGAAGAGACTACACAGCATGGGCTAGGGACTGACTTCTAGGCCAGGTGCTGGATAGAGGATCAGGCATTGACTCAAGGTCTGGAGGCAAGGAAAACTGAGAGAAAAGCCAATTATCAAGATCAAAATGGCCTGTACTCCTAGGAACATTGCCACACAAAGAGAACAGATACTAGTCCACCAGTCATGTGCCATGGTACTGGGCACCAATGCCCAGGAAGTCAGAGAACAGCAGATGTCAGCCAGCATACTGGCAAGGACTGGCATGAGGTCAGGGCCCCTCTTATCCCTCCCCACTCCACCAAGGCCATGAGATCATGTCAACTTCACCTTTCTCTCTTCTACACTTAGCCAAGACCTTAGGGAGAAAGTGGGAGTGAGGTTTCAACATTTCCACCCAATTTTAACATCACATACCAACTGGAGGAAACTTTTATGCAACAGGTCTCATTTACCACAAGATACCCCAGCTTTGGTGGGGGTGGTCAGCATGATAAAACAGAGAGAAGAATGGATGAGGGCAGCTGAGCCTTTTTTTTTTTTTGATATTTAAAACAGAAAAATCACTTTTATTGACAAGTTAGGGCCACGACAGACAAAATAAGACAGTCCCAAGACAACGGAGTGTAAAATCATAGCAGACAGCCTAATACTCTTCACCCTCATCCTCTCCCTCAGCACTATCTGCTCCAACCTCCTCATAATCCTTCTCAAGGGCAGCCATGTCCTCACGGGCCTCAGAAAACTCTCCTTCCTCCATGCCCTCCCCCACATACCAGTGAACAAAGGCACACTTGGCATACATCAGGTCAAACTTGTGGTCCAGGCGAGCCCAGGCCTCAGCGATGGCTGTGGTGTTGCTCAGCATGCACACAGCTCGCTGGACTTTGGCCAGGTCTCCGCCGGGCACCACAGTGGGAGGCTGGTAATTAATGCCCACTTTGAAGCCAGTGGGACACCAGTCCACAAACTGGATGGTACGCTTGGTCTTGATGGTGGCACTGGCGGCATTGACATCTTTGGGAACCACATCACCACAGTACAACAGGCAGCAAGCCATGTATTTACCATGGCGAGGGTTACCATGGTAAATGGTGTTTAAAATTAAAGATGGCACTAAAGCCGTTTCTTTCATATCATTTCCCCATGGTCCTCTGATAGCCAGTAGTATCACAGACAGCTGCTGGCAAGCCAAAGGAGCTGCATTCTCTTTGTACTTCTGATTTAAGATGAGCAAATGCTACAGCAACACCAGAAGTACATGAGTGTGTTGGGCACATAATAAATATAATTTTTTTATCTCCCCCTTTTTTTTCTCACATCAGAGTGGACATTTAAAAAAAAGCATGTATTTTTGGCTGTCCAGCAACCACACAGTCTCTTTTAGCAGGGAGTATAGCAAGACAGATCAAAGTAGAGTCATAGCCTCCCTCAGCATTACAGAAACCAGGCGAGGGCAGTTTTTCCTCTGCCTGGCCCCTCACAGCCAATGCAGGGCGTGTCACATAGGCCTAGCTAAGTGGACTTCCATACTGCTCTTTAAAGCTCCAGAGAGTGTTGTCAGGTTTCAAGGAGAAGCAGAGGTTTCCAAGTCAGCAGTGACTACAGAGTTGCAATCTGAACGTGACTGTGAGCATCCAGTGACAGGAAGCCAGGATGCTGGGTCTTACCAGGCTGAACAGGGTCCGTGGCATGGCCTTTCAGCTGCTGTCTCTGTCAGCCTGAGCTGCCTTCGCAAAATACTATAGACTGAGTGGCTGAAACAACAGAAATTTATTTTCTCACAGTTCTGGAGGCTGGGAAGTTTAAGATCAAGTTACGAGCTGACTCGGTGTGTCAGAACTCCCTGCCTGGCTTGCAGATGCCTCCTTACTGTGTCCTTGCATGGCCTTTCCTCTGTGTGTGCACGTGGAGACAGACAGAGACAGATCTCTTTCTTCCTCCTCTCACAAGGCCACCAATCCTATGGGATTAAGATTCTACCCCGAGGACCTCACTTCACCTTAATTATCTCCTAAAAGCCCTATTTCAAATACAGTCACAGTAGAGGTTAAGGCTGCTTTGCGTCTCTCTATTGCTGACCTAATTCTAATTCATCAATTCTCTCAAGTCTCTCATGTCTTTCCAACAAACCCCTTTTCTGGGTAGGTTAACTGCGGCTAATTTTTATTGTTGGCAACCATGGAGCCAGACTGGCACAGATACGAGTATCAGAAGACAATCACTCAGGGGATTGGTGTTGGTTATTTGCCCTAACAGGGGCTAAAGAAAATGAAAACTCAGACTCTGGGAATGTGAACCTGTCAGCCACAACAAATAGCTGGGTAGGTTTTCTTCTGTGGTGATCTTTAATGAAGTGTCCGTTGAAAAGAAGGATTTAAGGGGTCAAAGTGTCACTGCCACTGAACAGTGTGAACAGCATGAAGAACGTGGAGACCCCGGGGTGAGCTGGATGTCTCTGATGGGACTGGACAGTTTAAAGAAGGGATGACAAACTCAAATCTCTGTATTTGAGCTTAAGGCGCAGACCCCTGGAATTTCTCTGGTTATGACAAATGGCTACATACACGTCAGCCAAAATCAAGAGCAGATTTAAAATTTTGTGGACTCTGGAGTACAAGCCCTTTGAATTGCCAGCCTCGCCAAGTTGCTCCCATGAAAGGGACAGTGCTCGTTAGCAAATTATGGAAAAACCGAATATGGGGAAAGCTACGGAGGCTTGGGAGCAACCCCAAACCATATCCTATACTAAGCCTTGCTTGACAGCCAAAGAAGAGCCACCTCATTTCTTTTTGCTTCTTCATCATCTTACATCAGGGCAGAGCCAGCTTTCTGGCTCTCTCTACAGCCCTTGATCGTCCCACCTGCTGCACAGGGTGTCATGCCGGCAGGACCTGCAGAGTGAGCTGGCTTACCTTCCATACCTGGTTAAGAAAGGTAGGCTAGAAGATGGGAGAAAAGCCTTCAAATGTAGAGGACCTGCTATTTCAGAAAAGTTTCTATAGGTCCAGTGGTCTGGTAAATTTCAAAGTATATGGCAAAGACACTGTTTATCTAATACTAAGAGTCATCATGCTGTGTGAGCCAGAATGGCTACCATGCACACATTCATTCCATTGGGCAGGTGACTCAAAAGGCTTCTACAGCTTAGAAATTATGGTCCCGCTGATTCAACGATGCCCAGAGCAGACAAGGAACTCTAAAAGGGAATCATAGAAGTGGTCTTTAGATTTGACAACAGTGGTGGCAAGAATATAGGCTATACAGGAACTCAGTGGCCTTGACTCAGTGCCCGGGCTATTGCCCAACCAGAGTTAACTGAAACCCTCAATATTGGACCATATCTTAAAAGAATAATCAGTGAGGTTGCTCACTTTCATCTTTCTCTATCATGGGGAGAGGAATCAACATCTTTTCACTAGAATAACTACCTACACTGAATTTTCTTCCTGCTTGTCATGCTTCCCCTAGGTAATAACCAGCAAACTCACAGACTTACTGAAAACTCTATGTATTGTGGGTTTGGGCTGTCTCCTTAATAATTAGCTTCTCGGGATGCCTGGGCGGCTCAGTTGGTTAAGCAGCTGCCTTCGGCTCAGGTCATGACCCCAGCGTCCTGGGATCGAGTCCCACATCAGGCTCCATGCTCAGCAGGGAGCCTGCTTCTCCCTCTGCCTCTGCCTGCCTCTCTGTCTGCCTGTGCTCACTCTCTCTCTCTAACAAATAAATAAAATCTTTAAAAAAAAAAATTAGCTTCTCTTGGTTTCTGCCTGTCCTCTGAGTGTGCTTTTTCAAACTTCATGCTGATTCTGTGAGTTATAGAATATCCTTTCATTCAAGTTCTTTCCTGCTTAAATCAACTATAGTTTCCAGTGCTTAAAATGATGAATTCTGGAGCACCTCCCCCACCTCCTACACTTTGACCTACTTTTATTTCCTCTATTACCTGGCTCCTTAGGCAGACAGTTGCTATTAACCTTTGAGCTAAGTCAGGCCACCCATCCATTCCCACCCCAAATATTAAGATCGATGCCAGGCACTGCTAGTACACAGAATTAATGTGCCTCTGACCAGGGATGAGGACCTATGAGAAGGTAGGCCTTGAAGGATCAAGGGGACTGGATTGGTAAATGGATCTGGGAAAAGCAGTTAGTGATCTGTGATTATATATTTACTTGATATCAGGTCTATAATTTGGGTGTTAGTGATTTTCTCAGTGAAATGTACTTAGATCATGTACCTACCATGCGTGAACCTTGGGGTCAGATTTAAAAAAAAAAAAAAATCTCAGAACAACTTTTGTGTTCTTAACTTGAGCTTCCAACCCCATGGCCTTAGCTTTGCCTCATTATTCATCTTCCTGCTGTGAAGAGGCTCTTTAGGTTACCCTGAGGTTGTATGGAATATTAAAGGGATGGATCCTTCATAGCAGCTTTCAAGGGACAATGTTTTCATTCCATGCAAAACCTTTTACTTCTGAACTCCATCAGCACATTAACCCTTGATCTAGAGAATGTGATATGTTGGTTAGTTAAGTGGCTAACTGATGGTTAAACAAAGTACCGGGCCATCTTCCTAAGGTGTAACATTTTATTTTCCTGTACAGCACTGTAATGAAGATGTAATCTCCTTTTGAGCCTAAAGTTCACGTGATGCTCTGGGGCCCTTTTTCTCAATGTCCTTCCCCCTGCTGTAAAACTACAGATTACAGAAGTACAGGAAATAAGATGGTGTCCACTGGTACCAAGTCTTACTCTACATTTTGTCTTTTTTATTGAATTCTGGCTTTATTTTTAGTTGCCATTTAGCACCCTTCTGTTTTCATTGGAAGGAATATTTTGGATAAATGAATTTATTTGACTATACCCCCTATGGCACTCTCCCTAGGTGCTCAAAAGAACAAGTTAACTTTTAGCATGAGGCTTCTGCTTTAGAAAATCAAAACTGGCCAGCATCTAAGCCAGTATCTATTTCAATGTGTAATTTATATCAAGAACTAAAACTTATAAAAAAATTTATATCAAGAACTAAACATGAAAAGAAGTTTCAGGGATAGGGAAAGCAGTTACCAATTTTTTTTTAAGCAGAAATTTTGTCTATTCAATATACGTAATATCTAAAAAAAAAATTAAAATTCTAGGGTGTCTGCATTCCTAAAAGAGCCCATCATTTTTTTTTTCTTTCCTCCTTCTTTTTTGGTCTTTCAAGAGACCAAGATAATATGAGGCTAATATTGTTAAAGAAAATGAATGTCCTAGGAGAGGATCCCTCAATTGCTGACCTTGTTAACAAGAGGCCTGAACTCTCTATAGTTAGTTCTGAAAGAGGATTAACACTTTAATCAAGTGTCAAAGGGGAAATGGCAGGCCTTGTTCAAGGAAGCAAAATGTAGCAGATATCAGTATCTTTCTGGAATAGTGTCCATTCTTGTCTACAGAACAGAAATGAAAAATAGGATTAGTATGTGTCACCTTCGCTAGGGATTGTTAATTTGCATCCAGCTGTCACCATGGCTGGTCTCCGGATACCTGCCTGTTTTTTAAATAGTAAGTTTAGAGATAGAAGGTGAGGTGCAGGAACCTAGGGGCCAGCTGAAGAGCTTGAGTCAAGGTTACACCACCAAAGCCTGTGTTTTCCCAACTTATCTCCAGGGGTTTCGGGTTTGGCTTCCACCAGGAAATTATAACCCTAAGAACTGCCTGGTTTCATATTTAAGGTTCCAAATAAATATTTTTACCTAGATTTTCTGGAAAATGACTTTATTTGGCAATTCTGTGTCAAAGAGTTATGCTCTTGGGGGCCACCAAGGTGTTGGAAGAGTTAGAACTCAACCGTACATGGTTTAGAATTCAAATCTTGATCATTTTCTTTAATTACTTCACACGGAATGTGGGGAGAAGGAAGAGGGGAGTGGCATAGTGTTGATAACTAACAAGGAGGTCATACACAGTCTTTGGCAGTCCCTTGTACAGTGCGAAGACAGGGTAGGAGCAAACATCCCATTACCTGAACTCCGAACTATGAGGGGAGAACCCAGGGGGAGTTCTCATAATTGTCTCTGTGATGACTAAATGAGGCTTATTTGTGAACTTGCCCTGCTTGGAGTACAACTTTGCTCCTGTCCAGCCATCTAACACCTGCTTGGACATAGCATATCTCACAAGACATCTATGATGTCATCATGCTCTTGGAGGAGTTCTCTACAAACAAGGGGGTGTCTCCTCCCCCAGGTGCCTCTGGCCCGCCATGGCGAAGTGAAGATCAAGCTGGCTTTGTGGGTCTCAGCTTCTGAACTACGAAACGATGGTGTTTGGTAAATGTGAGCAGTCCAGTCTAGGAGCTGTTAGCCCGTGTGGCTACTGAGCACTTGAGGGTGCCCAATGCAATCAGGGAACTGCATTTTTACTTTTATTTAACCTTAAAAACTGATATTTGAGTCCATCATTGAAAAGCTTTTAAATATGTTTGGAGTAACTATGACATTTGAATCTGCTGTTTCAATTATAAATTTTAAGAAGGCTAATTATTGTTCAAGTATTTTCAATGAAAAGTTAGTGTCTGGGGGCACTTGGGGGCTCAGTTGGTTAAGCATCTGCCTTCGGCTCAGGTCATGATCCTGGGGTCCAGGGATCGAGTCCAAATCAGGCTCCCTGCTCAGCGGGGAGTCTGTTTCCCTCTTTCCCTCTGCTCCTCCCTCCTGCTCATGCTCTCTCCTTCTCTCTTTCTCTGAAATAAATAAATAAAAATCTTAAAAAAAAAAAAAAAAGAAAATTTAGTGTCTGAACTGGGATATCCCCTAAGTGTAAAATACAAACCAGATTTTGGAGACTTAAAAAAGAATGTGTAATATCTCACTGATAATTTTTATATTGACTACATATTAAAATGATAATGTTTTTGAAGGGGCAGAGGGAGAAGCACACTCTCTGCTGAGCAGGGAGCCAGATGTGGGGCTAGATCCCAGGATCCTGGGATCATGACCTGATATGAAGGCACTGCTTAACCAACTGAGCCACCCAGGTGTCCCTGGGTCATTATGTTTGTTTGTTTTTAATTAGCGTGTAATGTATTCTTTGTTTAAGGGGTATAGGTCTTACACAATTCACAATGCTCACCACAACACATACCTCCCCAATGTCCACCACCCAGCCACTCCATCCCTCCCACCCCACTCCACTCCAGCAACCCTCAGTTTGTTTCCTGAGATTAAAATTCTTTTATGGTTTGTCTCCCACTCTGGTTTTGTCTTGTTTCGTTTTTTTCCTCTCTTTCCCTATGATCCTCTGCCTTGTTTCTCAAACTCCACATATCAGTGAGATCATATGATAATTGTCTTTCTCTGATTGACTGATTTTGCTTATTATAGTACCCTCTAGTTCCATCTACGTCATTGCAAACAGCAAGATTTCATTTTTTATAGGTCTGCATAATATTCCATTATACACACACACACACACACACACACACACATACACACACCACATCTTCTTTATCCATTCATCTGTCAATGGCATCCGAGCTCTATTCCATACTTTGGCTATTATGGACATTGCCACTATGAACATTGGGGTGCAGGTGCCCTTTCAGATCACTACATTAAGCAAGGGCAAAAATGAACTATTGGGACTTCATCAAGATAGAAATCTTTTGCACAGCAAAGGAAACAGTCAACAAAACTAAAAGGCAACCAAGAAAATGGGAGAAGATACTTGCAAATGACACATCATATAAAGGGCTAGTATCCAAAATCTATAAAGAACTTATCAAACTCAACACCCAAAGAACAAATAATCCAATCAAGAAATGGGCAGAGGACATGAACAGACATTTCTGCAAAGAAGACATCCAGATGGCCAACAGACACACGAAAAAGTGTTCCACATCACTGGGCATCAGGGAAATACAAATCAAAACTACAATGAGATACCACCTCACACCAGTCAGAATGGCTAAAGTTAAAAAGTCAGGAAATGACAGATGCTGGCGAGGATGCAGAGAAAGGGGAACCCTCCTACACTGTTGGTGGGAATGCAAGTTGGTGCAGCCTCTCTGGAAAACAGTACAGAGGTTCCTCAAAAAGTTGAAACAGAGCTACCCTAAGACCCAGCAATCACAATACTGGGTATTTACCCCCAAGATACAAAAGTAGTGATCCACTCATTACATTTCTATCGGACAGTTCTAGACTAAACTACCCTAGTCAACTCTCTTACCCTTACAGCTTTTGGATTAAGTATATACTAGAAAGGATGGGAAGCAAAAGCAGAAATTCTCCTCAACCAATCAAGAAAATATATATATTTTTAAAAGTGCAAAAGTGAAACAAGCCACCTCCCCTCACACCTCTTCCAAACTCCAAGTACTTAAGTAGTGTCTCCCACAGTAACAACTTGGTGACTGCTTTGCTCTGTCCTGGCCAACACAGGTGATTTTCTCCTTCAGTTCTCAAAACTGTGCCATGTTCGTGGGTAGTTAATGCTCGTGTTCATGGGAGTGAAATTAGAGGCCTGGCTGAAATGGAAACCCTAAACTCCCCTTGCCACACAAGCTCACCCTCAGGTCTTTTCCTTAAAAACCCCATAAAGCCAATGTAACCTTAATGCATAAGTCATACTCCCTTCCCCCTGAAGTACAGCGAATACTTTCTCTTCCTTCTTTCTTATTCCTCCAGCGTCATGGCATTCTTCATTTCTTCCATTGATATTGAGCCCTTTCTTTGAGCCAGGCACCATGTTGGGCATGAAAGGGAAGGACTTACAGCCCACGCAAGGCAGACATTTAGATAATCATTAAATGGACTATGCTCATGGTGGGAGTGACACCTACCAGAAGTGGAATTACCAAGGAGATAATCCTCAACTGTTCCTTCCTCCTTTGACTTCCCAAAGGAAGGAAGATGGGAGAGAGGGTGTCCTGGGACGGGAGGCGTACATGTGCGGGTATGGAAGCCAACACCATGTGGCACTATGGACAACAAAAGCAGATTGGTCTTTCTTGGGCATAAGAAGCAAGGCATGGGAGGGAAGCGGTGGGAAGGGAGGGAGCCAATAGGAAGCCATTAAGTTCCTGTTGATAAGCTATGAAGAGGAGAGGAAGATCAGAGAACACTTCAAACACTACCAACAGGTTGTATAAGTTTTCTCCTCCTCCCTCCAGAGTGGCTTACGCATTATCAGCAAGTTAAGAAATTCTCATTCTCCCAGGGCTCATTACAGAACTTGGGAGTTTCTAAGATATCTGTGGCATCATCTTTGTCATTCAACAGCATTTACTGGGTGCCTGGTATGAGCCAGCCACTTACCCACCACAATAAGGATACAGAAGACTGGCTCCTAACTAATGTCCGGAGGTCACGGGCAGTCCAGGGCGTATTAATAACAGGCAAGGCAGGTAGTAGTAGGCAGGGAAGCATAATTTTTTTCTTTCCTTTCTTACTATTGGGAATAAAAAGCACATGTTTAAAATGTTTGGGGGATAGAGATATCCTGCTCCCCAAATCAGGGTTTCCTATCTTCAGCCTTATTTTTCTGTAGTTCATGACTTAAATATGTATTGAAAAATAGTATTCATAGGGACGTCAATCCTTAATCTTCCTGGTTTAAATCGTTCTCTGGAGCATTTCTCAGAACAGGTTATTACGATCACAAGTTAAGAGAATGTTCATTATAGGACATGGTGGAAAAAAGAGACTTAAACTTGGGGAAAGTCTCTTCCCCTTCATTTTAAAGAGTAAAGTGACAACATGGCAAAAACTTAGTGCACTAGAATTCCATTGGATATAGAGCACATCGATGCTCTGAGATCACTTGTTTGACTGTTGTTACATTTTCCATAGTTGCAATATGACTTAAAAAAGCACATTCCTCCATACGCTATGGTGATAATATGCTACGGATCTTACACACACCACAGCTTTAAATAGTACCCATCCAAGAGCCTCACTGTGTCATAAAATAGTAGTTCATCACCTCCTACCTCTGAACGGCTACCATTGTCAGGAAAACATTGCCGTGGCTCAAGCCCCAAATCAGAAGCCAACCCAAACCTGCCACGTGGTGGATTCCCGCTGCCCACTGCCTGCTGTGCCCCCCGTTCTCCCTCCGCCAGCTTGGCACAGCAGGTGAAAGGCGACATGGGGCATCTTTGTCAGCCAGGCAGCTGGGGTGACCACGGGCGGCCAAAGGTCGAAGAAGTGTCTGTAGCGAGAGGACAACTTGCTGAACCCCAGTCTGAAGTTCTACCAGTCTGGACCCATCAGGCATCGTTTAGTGTCTAGAGCTACAGGGGCTAGCTTTGAGTTCAAATCTGTATTGCGGAATTTGAACCATCGAAACACCCACTGCCACAAAAAAACCTCCAAGAATCTTGTTTAACAAAACAGGAAGATCTTCTGCCAATGGCGGAGAAATAAATTCCTTCTTTCCTGCTGCTCGGACCACAGCATAATGAGAGCGCCCAAGCTCTCTTTGCAGTAATAAAACGGAATGTCCAGGCTTTTTCTTTTGATGTGTTCTAGTTTCAAAGTTGAGAGTCGAAGCCTTTTCATCCTTAATTTATCTTCCCTTGTAAATATGTCTGTACCCTTTCCAATATCTGCAGTCTACATTTTCAAAATAGAATTCACTCCTTCTCCTATTTCAGTTGTCTAACTTTAGGTTATGGGTCAGATTTTCGGCTAAATAAACATACCTCGGGCTACAGCTCTGCAAATACCTCTGGCAGCAAATTAACTCAAACAAATGTTTTGGTTGGGTGGTGAGGTTGTTTTTTAATAATCTTTCTGATCTGCCTGGAGGTCCAAGTATAGACTAGGTGAACTCCCAAAGGCTTTTCTAACTCTGTGTTTGCTGCCACATTAATATGCAGTTCTTGAAGTCTGGCGAAGTGACTGGTTTAAAATTTCACCACCAGAGGGTGCTCCTTGTTTGCTTCTAATAATCCTTTCACTCAGATTTGAAAGATTAGGGCCCTGTAGCCAAAAGACTCATCCCAGCAGCAGCCAGCATCACCCAGGAAAGGTTTTCCAGAAGCCCTGTAGGGAGCGCTCTATTTCAAGGCACCAGATTTCACTTTGGATGTGCTTGGAACCCAAACTGAAAAGCTTTGTAGCTCGCACCAAACAAACTGCACAAATCCATATACTCACTGTAAACCAAGCAAGGCATTCAAATCATTTTTCATTCTTGTGCTTCTGTTCAGGATTTACTAAATAACAACCATGAACCCGGGACTCTCCCATTCTCTTCACCACACCAAACAATAAAATACCACAAAGTAAGAAGAGAATTTGCTTGGCTATACCAATAATGCTCTTTCCCAAGGAGGCAACCTCCTCTTATCCTAAGTATGCACCTCTCCCTCTTCTGCTTACTTGGGATTTCTTGTTTCTAGGGGGAGCATTTTACCAGCTTCAATTACTCTTAGTGTATTATCTGACTGACTGGGATGTGCATGTGAATTTTCCACCCGATGTTTTCTGGTAGGCACGAAGAAGCATGGAGATTTTAACTGGTTTTAAATTTTAAATGGTAAGAAACTCTAATGTGTTCTCATCTGAATGGCAAAGTCAATCACGGATCAGCCAAGTGTTTCTGTGAAGTGCCAGATTAAAGCTTTTTGGCTGTGTGAGCTGTGAGTGCTCTGTCACAGCTTCTCGACCCTTCCATTACAGCAAGAAAGGAGCCACACAGACTACAGACACCAACGACTGGGTGTGGTTGTGTCCCAAAGCACTTGATTTTGAGGAACAGGTAGGGTGCTGCTATTTGCTGACTCCTGATAATGATGCCTCTTAATGTTCACACTGTTCTTACTGATTAAATTCAGAAAAGTTTCTAGTATGTTACCCTGTGATGATTTTTCCCCTTCATACAGTTTTGACAAAATGTCAAAGTAATCCATTTTAAAGTAAGTAATCCATTTTAAAGTTCATGGGTCCTTTGGAGGAGTACCACTGGGCTCCCTGTCCAGAGCTTTTAAAATCTGTGCCAAAGGAGTCTTAAGACTTTCACAGTGTGTCATTATGTGTATGTCCTGGGAAGATCTGTTATGGGAAGATATAAAATGAACCAGAAGGATATGACACTGGCAATCTCTCCCAGAGATAATATGGAAACCAAACAAAAGACATAGTTTACCTTCAGACTGATGTGTTGCTAGGGGAGTCTGAGTCTCCTTGGAGTAGGACACGACTTCCCTAGGCAGGAAATCCACTTGGGTAACCTTTGACACGCCCAGCCTGTGCAGTCTTCGCCTGTGAGTGACAAAGGACAAATGCTCAAGGGAGGAAGGCATTCCTTGCAGAAGAGTGATCAGTAATAACACACAGGACCAACACAAATCTCAGCCTGCAAATTCTCAGTGCAAGTGGCTGGGCCATAAACCATGACAGGCCTTGGGATGGCATCTGGGGCATGTGGCTTCTTGTCCCACTTTGGTCCTAATTTGTTGGTGATGTCAGGTAGGTCCCTCATGCTGACCCTCAGTCTATCTGTAAAACGAGGTCTTGGTCTAGCTCAGAGAAGACCCCTTCCATTCAGAGCACATTTGATTTTGCTTGATTTAAATTTATAAAGGGAATTTTCATTGGTAATAGGAAATCTTAGCCTGTTATGTGCAATGGACAAAGGAAAAACAATGATTGTCAAGTCAGACGAAAAGAAAGATGATTTCTGAGTGGAGTAGCATGTTTGTCATGATAGTAATGAGAGGATCATGCCAAGGGGGAGTGGAACACTTCTCAGTTCTCCAAAAAGGAGATAACAGCGATCAGCCTTCGAATTTGCTTAAAGATATCGCCATAGCATAGGTGGGTGAAGAGGGCGCTGGGCTAAGAGTGATAAAGGTTTGGCTTGGAATTCCCCAACCAATCTGTGACCATGTGAACTTATTTCTGAATATTTATGTCACACTTCAGGTCTTTAACATCTGTCATGTCATCTGTCCTTGTGACACCCCTGTGAGGCAGAGGGAAAGATGTTATCACCATTTCTATTATAGAAGAGGAAAGTGAAGTGCTGTGTAAGAGACATGTGCAAGTATATGCAACTCACAAATGATAGAACGGAGGCTAAAACACTGCTGGCCTGAGTCCTGCTCCAGTGCCTTTTCCACCAAGCCAACTCTTACCTAAGGTTCTTAATGGTGAATTCTGAGCTACTGCAAAAATCTAAAGTGCCTCCCGAATCACCCAGGAAACCTCCAGATCACAGAGGCAGCAGAGTCTGGTGGCTAAGCACATGGACACTACCCCCCGCCCTGCTTCCGAGCTCTGTGCGTGATCTTGAACAAGGCACCTAACTGCTCTGTGCCTCAGTTTTGTCATCTGTAAAATGGAGAGATTACTGGTACTTGCTATTGGGACTGTATCTGTGCTACATGCATAGAATGCATGTACTACATATATATTATGTACACACATGTGCATAATTTACACACATACCTTAAAACAATTTCTGAAACATAAGTTTTCACAAATAGATTTAGTACTAGCATGTGCATATTCTACCATGTTTCTTAAAAATTTCTAGGCATAGAGTATGTGCATGTGTCTCTGTGGGAAAGGAGGGAAGGTGAAAAGCACACAACTCAACAGCTTCTAGAGGGAATCCCAACTACATTCCCTAGCTTTCCAGGACCCATCTCTATTCATATTATTGTTTCTAATTATTACTAGCAGATGGCACAGACTCATTGTATTTTTAGTTCTAGTAGTAATAATAAAATGAAAGATAATGCACATCACAGCTAAAAACTTCCACGTACAATTTCCCAAGCATTCTAGGGAAACAAAATTTTCTTCTTTTCTGTGAGTCACTCAAACAACTGAGGGCTAAGATGTGCCCAGAACAGACACAAACAGACACAGGTTTAGAGAACAGGCCTGCTTGGCCCCCTATGAAGTCTCAACAAGCCCCACAGGCCTGGGTCTCACGGGCCTCATTCACTCCGAAGTCTGGGCCCCCAAAGAGGGTCAGGCTGGGTTCCTGAACCTCTAGGCAGCCTCCTCACATGGAATTAGCAGAAAACATGCAAATATGCTAGAAACGAAGTTGCCAAAGTAAAAGGCTCGAAGTTTCAAAGTAGGAAATTCAGGCATTAGTTGAACATCAGAGAACATTTTCTTTGCTGAAATGGGTCTTTCTTGAAGCAGTTGAAAAAGAAAGCATGAGTAGACACCCTAGGATGGGTGGGGGTGCTGCCTTTCCTGCTATTTCATAGCCCAGAGCAGCCTTCTGCAGGCCCAAGAGGACAGGCTGCCTCACTCAAGGAAAGAGATGGCAAAGAGACACGTGCACATATTCAACACAGGTGTACTGAAATTACACATTTCAGTTCTTTAAAAAAAAAAAAAGATTTTATTTAAGAGAAGGGAGGGTACAGAGGAGGAGGGAGAGGATTTCCAGCAGACTCCATGCTGAGCGCAGAGCCTGATGCGGGGCTCCATTCCACAACCCTGAGGTCATGACCTGAGCCGCAAAACCAAGAGTCAGATGCTTAACTCACTGAACCCCCCAGGTGCCCCACTGATCCCACCATTTCCATTGGGGTCACCCCTGGCATGAAGAGATCACTCCTGATCCTAGACTTCTATGGGCATCTGTGCTAGGGACTAGAAAGTACCCACACCTGCAGGAAGGGATTCCAGGGCTTCTAACTAAAAGAAAGGAAGCCGCAGGCCTATCTTGTTGGGTAACCAGCAGCAAGCACTGGAAATAGGCAGTGGATGTGTAACTTGATAATCCACCATGGCAAATCAAAAGTAACTGGTAAGACAGTACAGCATAAGGGTTAAGTCATGTACTCATTGAGAAATGAATTTCAGTTCAAATCTATGCTTGGCCACTTACCAGCTAAATGTGACAGTGCAAGCTTTGGACAAGTGACAAACATGTTGAGCCTCAAGCTTATCTATAAAATGGGTACATATCATTGGGTGGCTGTGAAGAGTGAATGAAGCTAAAACTTGTCAAAGCACCTACTTTTGAGCCTGGCACATAGTAAGCAGCTCCTGGCTTAAGCGTCTCTTCTCATAATTTATCTTTTTGGTTGATTATCATAATGCTTATATTTGTTTTAAAAAATCAGAGATGGCAGATTTATGAATGCTTAAGTAAAAGAGTCTTTAAGATATAAGCTTTGGGGGGCACCTGGGTGGCTCAGTGGGTTAAGTCTCTGCCTTCGGCTCAGGTCATGGTCTCAAGGTCTTGGGATCAAGCCCCATGCCCGGCTCTTTGCTCAGCCTGCTTCCCCCTCTCTCTGCCTGCCTCTCTGCCTACTTGTGAGCTCCCTCTCTCTCTGTGTCAAATTAAAAAAAAAAAAAAAAAGATAGAAGCTTTGGAGATTTCCTGTCAATGAGATGTAAGAATCACACTACTAATTTCTTTGTAGGGGCACATGTGTAGTTTTTGCTGGTTGGAAGAGTCTATTTTCTCTTCCTTTAACTGAAAGTACTTTTACTGTGAAACTTCTATGCTTTCAAAACTTATTTTGTATAAGTGAGCTTTTCTTACTAAACAAAATATTTTATTTTCTCAATAGTTATTGAAAAGTTTCAACCAGTCCCTCACTGACCCTGTGTTTGACAGCTCAGCATCCCAACTCCACCCAAACCATCAAGAAGAACTAAAAGCCTAGTTGTGATCACGTGATCCTCCCAATGCATCCATCAGTTGATACATTGATAATAAACTTGTGGATGATTTGGTCTCAAATTTTAAAGCAATCCTTTAGAACACTTCTTGCAGTAATCTTGATGGATTACTGTGTCTTTCCATGCAGTCTCCAGATTGATTAAGCTGCCTTTGTATCAGATGCTTTTATTCTTTATGGCGATTTAACTATTGCTTTAGTAACTATGTAGTTATAACTATGTAGTTTAGTAACTATGTAGTAGCATATAAAGAATTTTCATATATTTAATCTTACCCTCATTATAATTTTACATCATATTCCGATTTTACACCTGAGAAAATTGAGGTTCAGTCATGTGAAGTCATTTGCTCAAAATCACAAAAGTAGTAAGTGACCGACTCAGGCCTTGGCTCCCTCAAACTGCAAGTCCAAGGATTATGTTCTTAGAAACTGTTCTCTGTTGACCTTGTTCTCCTCTTTTTCCTTGTGCCTTATGAGCACGGCCTTAGTGAGGTGCACTCTTAAAACCTAGCAGAGTGGAGGGCCAAACACCTGTGCTCATTTTATAAGCATGAGAGAGGATTCCTGTGACGTGGCCAGGCCTCAAGTATCAGAACATAATAGAAGGATAGTGTTTGCCAGGTGAGAACCACCCAGTTGTTCCCAGTCCTAGCTGGTTCAGAAAGGCTGGCCACGAGGTGGCACCTTTCCACAGCAAAGACTCTTCAGTATGCTCTCTGAGTCCTCAAATCTGAGTCTGCCCTGGATGCATTTTAGGGCCTGCAGGTCAGGGGATCCAGAATCCATCCATTTGTACAACCCTGTGATTGAGGACTTCCTCAACTTTCCTTTTTGTAGAAAAATATTTCTACAATTTTATTGGCTGACAAGATTGTTCTAAACTATGTTTAAGAGACAAAGTAGCCAGTAGTTATTTTCTTTAAAAGTCTGAACTTTGAGGGTGCCTGGGTGGCTCAGTCATTATGTCTGCCTTTGGCTCAGGTCATGATCCCAGGGTCCTGGGATCGAGCCCCACATTGGGCTCCCTATTCGGCAGGAAGCCTGCTTCTCCCTCTCCCACTACCCCTGCTTGTGTTCCTTCTCTCGCTGTGTCTCTGTCAAATAAATAAATAAAATCTTAAAAAAAATAAGCATGAACTTTGAGCATATTTATTTTTAGTCAAGACTTATCTGTTCATAATTCTTTTATACAAGGATGCAAATTAAACTGCTTAGCAGAAGAGGAGGGAGGAAAACCCCGCCGTAGCACTGATGCTACTTGGATTCCTTTTTCTTCTAAGTAGGCTATCAATTCCATACTGACTCTTGGGTCCTGGCTCTGGGATAACTTTGCTGCCCACCCAGCACCCCTCCTGCAGAGCTCATCGTCTTACCACTGTGGGGCAGCTACGTCTGCCACAGCCCCTTGTCCGGCCAGGGCAGTCACCTCTTCCCACGTCTCACATGGCTGCAAACCTACTCATTCCTTACTGATTCAGCTCTGCACCTTGGTCCTCAGTTCAGTTTCAGGTACAGAGCAGGCACTAAATAAATGTGTGAGGAAGGAAGGGAAGACTAGAAGAAGGAAAAGGAATAAGGCATCATGCAGAAATGTACATTGAGCCTCTAACTGTCAAATGCCATGGCAGACGTGGCATATTATTAAATTATAACCTATATTTCTTACCTCAACAATTTATTCCAAAATAAGAGGTTTTAATAGAACTTAAAAGTACTGAACTAAACATATATCATATTTGAAATAGCCATAAGAAAGCAATTCAATGTCACTTAAGAGGTACAATAAGGCCTCTTATATTTGAATTCATCATGACCATGTTTAAGAAATCTAGAGAGAACCTAAGTGGGAGAAGTCCTAGAGCAGTGGTTCCCAAAGTGTGGTCCCTGACCAGCAGTCGCAGCACTGCTTGGGAACAGGTTAGAATGCAAATTCACAGGCCCCACCACACAGGACAGAATCTCTGGGATCAGTCTAGTGATTCGGATGATCACTAAGGCCTGAGTACCACTGAGTTAGAAATACTGGGCAACGTGTGGGAACAGAGACTTCACTACTTAGCGAGATTGACCTGGGGCTCTCCAACCTGTAGCCAAATCCTAGAGGCTAAAGCCTTAGTCCAATTGAAAAGGGAGGATGCCCCTGGCATAGTACTGCTGTACTATCACCACTGAACTCATAAAGGAACCCAACAATATCAGAGAACTGGCTTCAGACAGCCAAAGCTTTAAGTGAGATGGCTGTCGTAAGAATATCACAGATACCATCAGCTAATTCTTAAAGATCTGTTTATATCAGAGTGCATGATTCATTTTGTAATTCATCATCAATATTGGGAAGTAAAGCTGCAAGACAGAACGTGACAGGAGTAGGATTTTTTTTCCCCTAATGTCACACGGCAAATGTCTGTATGAAGACACAGAAAAGCCAGAGTAAAAGTATATTTCAGGCGCCTAAGCAGCTCTACAAAATTACAAATTGTGAATCACAAAGGCTCTCAATTGTAATCTTGGAACAGCAGTCTGAGAGTGTTTGGCGGCTGGACATCATAAAGCTAGATGATAGACCGATTAGATCCAGTGGCTGGAGAGGAGTGACTGTGGTAAGGTGGCAGTCAGGAGCTTAGGTTAAAAAGCCAGTATGTGGCCTCAAAAGCCAGGAAACCAAAAAGGGTCACTGCAATAATGGGAAGTCTGGAGCAGGGAAGAGACTTGGACTCATGCAGATCAAATCAGGAGCAGATCTTCTCAGAGACAAGGGAGTTATTGAGCCAGATGCCAAAGTGGGTCAAGGCTAAGGAATACAAGAATGTCTTCACTGGACCCACACTCAGTCCTGCTGGGTTTTTGTTCTTACTTATTTGCATGTGAGTATTTCATCCCATGATACATTAATGGTGCTGCCAAAGAATGTTTCTAGTGCTGCTTCTAAAATTCCTTGAGGTTTCTCAAAGAAGATTCCCTAAGACAGCAAGAATGGTCATGGTTCCATTTTCTTCCTTGTCCAAACAGCTTCTGTGGGCATGTACAGAGTCTTTGGCAACTGGCAAAGGAACTGCTTCAGCCACCATCATTATCAGCAACCACAGACATTTTTGGAAGCATGGAACTATGCCAGACCCTCACATTTCAGGCAGAAAAAGAAGTCAAACATATACATCAAAAGGCAAATAGGAATGAAAGTTAGGAAACAATAGGAGCCAATAGGAGTGACTCATACAGTAAGTGGGACAAGGGAGTGTAAAGGGCAGATTACTATGTGCTTCAATAAATGAAGGAAGTTTCACTGCGATTGAAGGTCTGATGTGAGTCTTGAAGGACGGGCAGGAGCTGGTCCAGTGCAAAGGTCTGGAGACTGAACTAACAGTTTGTACCTGAGAGACTAGGTTTTCAGAAGAGAAATTTTAAACTGAAGAGCAGTATAGATCAATTTTAGGGAGGTACATTGAGACCAGACTCTTAGAGCTTAAAATCTTGGGCTAAAGAACTTGAACTTCAGGCTTTGGATAACAAGAAATTACTGAAAGTCACTGTTATAGAAACTAACAGCTGCAAAGGAACATTAGTATATCAACCACGTGAAGAGTGGTATCTAAATCTCTCTCTTCAACAAGTGAGGGACCATAGACTATGTGTGGGACCTTAGAAGCTGAGTATACGGGAACTGACAAAGGATCTATAAACAAAGGGTGGATGGGTTCAGTAACCAAACAGAGAATCCAGGCAAGCATTGATTCATAGGAGGCAGCCATGGATTTGCAACGGATGGTCTAACAAATGTAGACTTGGTCCAAGGTGGTGATGGCCCTGGGAACAGAAAGGACATCCTGTAGTTTGGTGACTCTGGAAAAGGATGAAGGGTAGACCTTAGCAGTTTATGGAGGGTGCAGGAAAAGGAATCGATTGGTGATTCTTTCAGGCCCTCACACATTAAGGCAGGAAAAGTGAATGGTGTGACTATAAGACACAGGGGAATCCAGAGAAAGACAGGCTTTGGGGTTAAAGATGAGTACCTCAGTGGATGAGCTTGTGGTGAAGGGTTCTCCAATTGTAATGTGATATAAGACAAAACAGAAAATATGGCCATTGGAGCCACTCAAAGAGAACCTATATGAGAAAATGCTGCATCCATAGAAGGAATATAGGGAGCCAAGGGCACAGAAACTCATGCAATATGGAAGAGGTTTAAGAAATGGTAAAGGTTAATTTATTCTCCAAACACCATACTGTAGCGCAGTTAGGTGTCAAAGTGTGACATCTCAAGGACTGATATACCTAGGGTTGGGAAGGGGACACCACACAGAGGAAAGATGACAATGGGGCATCACCCAATGGAAGTGAACCTGGCCTTGCAGCTTCCTCCCACACTCCGTTTATCACCCGGGTTCCGAGTGGGTGTTTTCCCCCAAGGGCTGGGAAGCAACTTGAGGGCTGATTACTTCAAAAAAGAGGAGTTTCCATTTTCTGTGTTCACATTTTACAAAATCATTTGAGGAGGTATTTATTTCGTTTCCATGATATTTACTTCTTACTGTGCAGAGATATTAGTTTGGCAGTTAAAATATTTTTCCTGAGCAGAAGCAAATGTCAAGTCTGGCTCAGTCAACAGGCACAGCCAAAGGGTTGGCCTTGAATTTCATACCACGAGTAAATCTTGCAAATTTCCGGGAGGAGAGAGAAGGCGGAGTGGTCCTGGTTATAGTCGAACTTGTCTGGACCAGGGAAGGCTCACCAGAACCCAGAAAGCGGAACCTGTCACGTGCCTGCTTTACAAAGGAAGTTGAAAGCTTAGAATTATAAGGACAGAAGGCACGGAAGTGTGTTTCTCTAATATTATGTAAAAAGATTAAATAATGATAAAAACTTGATAGAAAAGGCCTTTTACTGATTCCATATTCATGAGCAGCCTGCTGTAGAAGTTGCAATATAAAGCTATAAAATTATACAATACTTTAAGTCCCTTAGTAGCAAAGTATAAGCACACGCCCTTGCCAGATGGCTATATTCACTTTTCTGAAGTGGAATAAAAAAAAGAATATAGTCTTATGAAAATCCTGCTGCTACTGTGAAACAGAAACTATCCTCTAATTGCTTACTCAAGGTTCTTGAGAACATAGAACAAAGACCGGCAGATAGCAGGCAGCTTCCCCAGAAAGGTTTGAGGACTGGATAAACAAGCAGCATACGAAGTAAGCAAAGTACTTCTCCCTCTCTTGGGACGAAATCGTAATTGGGTTTGCTAAATCGAATTTATTAAGGTTTTTCATGGATCAAAATTTATTCTCTATCTAGAGATTCTGAAATGCATTTTACCATTACCCTTTGATACACACACACATTATAAGCTGCTGTTCTGTATTTCCATTTCTGTAGGAAGTGTGATTAGGTGTTATTAAAAAGGCAGAGACTATCCATTTGCTCAAGAACACAACTCACATTACTCTTAAGAAAATACTAGACATTGCAACATGGAAAACCTTAAAAATTAATTCAAACTAGAGATCTAAAGATAATGTATAAGACCATTTGACAAAGCCCGAGGAATAAGTAAAAAGAGAGTTACTTCACCAAAGGCTAATGAAGCTATTACTGTTCTGTTAGGCAAATGGAAATGATTTTAAAATGTGAAAAGTCCTCTAAAACTGCCTGGCTAGATTTTCTCAAACACCTACCACCATCCTGAAGAATATATGTTTTTCTAGTGCCGTTGTAGAGCTGGTTTAATTTCTGTTCTTGACAGAGTGATCCCTCTTTCTCACCACAGCAGTTTGGGAATGGTGCCTGGTGGATTCAGGAAGAATACTCACCCTCTCTTGCAGCCAACAGTAAAGAGAAACTTGAGAGAAAGAAGAGGTCATCGCCTTCTACCAATGTCTCCCAAGTGTGGAAGGCGTCCCTATGTTCCTCCTTCAAGGAAGGAGCCGCCAATTCCCTCCCAGCTTCAGTTTCTTCTCATTCTCAATTTGCATCCAAATATTTTTAAAACTCCACCAGTAATTTAATATACTATGATGTGGGGGAAATATAATTGTGAGGGGTCAGTAAAATCAGAAGGCACTAAACATTCCTGTATGTTATTGGGTTTAAGTTTTGAGTGAAGGGCCACAAAATACCATGTGCTCATTGATGTCTATTCATCATGGAGCATCTTTGCTTCCATCCTAGCCACGCACCCTCTATGCTGACTCAGCACATCTCCCTAAAGACGATCTCACGGTGATATTTATACTTAAGTTTCCCTCATAAAACAACAAAAATATTTAAGATATAATCCCTCTTTTAAATTTCTCTATTGCAACCCCAAATTTCACTTCCCAGCCTATTCAGCCTTTCTTTTCCTATTCTGTGACCTTTTACTCTTTTTATACTCTTATTTTATTCTATACTTCTATCATCTTCAATTCACTTGATTTATTACAATAGCCTAAAAGCAAAGCATTTTGGGTGTTGTCATAAGTATTTGCCTGGTTAAAAGCAAAAAAAAAAAAAAAAAAAAATCAAAAAAAAAAAAAATAAAAAAAAAAAACAACAGAGTCAAACTTACGTTCTCATTTTATTTGTAATTTTCCTGAGGGTCTTTTTTCTGAATGCTATATCATCTCCCTTATTTCTCTACATTGCCATTTGCTTTACTGATCTAGTAAATATACAAGATAATATACAAACAAGTGACACAATATTTGTGCTTTTAGCTAAGTTGGAGTAATAGAAACCAGATTTACTCTCCACCTGAAACAACCAAAAAAAAGTGGGGGGGGGCAGCAATTTGAATGAAACAACAGTATGTAAGATACGGGAGGTCAGGTAACAAAGAACTGTGATGTACAAGTGGGGAAACAAAAGATGATTCCAGTAAGTGCCCCAGCTTAGGGCATTGAGAGAATTCTCAGGCCATGTTGCAGGGAAGAAATCCATATGAAATCTAGCAGGCTCCCTAAGTTGAGGAGACAGAGCAGAGAGTCTAGGGAGACCAAAGCAGCTAGAATTGACAGGACAAAATAATAGAAAGTAAAACTGCACAAAGAGAAAACTCCAAAGATCTTCTAAGGGTTGCCTTTGAGGGATTCAGCTTAGTACTGACTCAGTGCAAGTATGTGAGAAAACTATCTGAGGCCAAGGAAAGAACTACCTGAAATAATCAAAGGTAACAGTTCTGGGCACTCACATGGGACAGGATTAGTGCCTGTGCCCTCCTACTCGGCTAGAAAACAAGATGTAAGGGCCATTGTATAGAATGCACTTTAAGCGTCTTGCCTCAATAGCAGGAATTAATTAGCCCTAGATGGAGCACTGTTCCAGTCCCAACTAACAAATCTTGAAAGAAAGACGTTAACAGATCAAATCATTCCCAAGTGAATTAACTGTACCTCAGAACAAATCTCAAGAAGATTTAGAGAAATTCAAATGCATTCAATACCTAACAAACTGATATTCACAATGTCTGACATCAACCAAAAATTAGCAGACCTGCAAAGAAGCAGGGAAAAAAATGACTATGATGAAAAGATATGTCAGTCAATTGAAACTGACCCAGAACTAATACAAATGATGGGCTAGCAAGCAAGGCTTTCAAAACAGTTACTAAAACTGCATTTCAAGTATTAAAAAGTTAAGTAGAAACATATAAGTTTTTTTTAAAGACTCAAATTGAACTTCTAGAGTTGAAAATCACAATGTACGAAATTAAAAATTCACTGAATAGTCTTGATGGAATACTAAAAGTTGCAAAACAGAAGAGTAGTGAACACACACACACAAAACAAGGGAAACTATCCAAAATAAAACACAGATAGAAAAGAAAAATAAGTACAGAGCAATCTAACTGTGGGAAAATTTCAAGTTATGTAATATACATGTGATTTGAGTTCCCAGAAGAGCAGAAGGAACAGAAAAAAAAAAATCAGTATTTAATGGTCACATTTTTCTAGATTTGTTGAAAACTGTACACCAAATGATCCAAAGAATCTCAGTAACATAAAGTAAGTCCGAACAAATTAAGGACACCAATAATACAAAATATGTTCTCAGGGCACCTGGTGGCTCAGTAGGTTAAGAAGCTGACTCTTGATTTTGGCTCAGGTCATGATCTCAGGGCTGTGAGATCAAGTCCTATGTCAGGCTCTGGGTTCAGCGCAGAGTCTGCCTCTCTCCTTCTCTCATTCTCCCTACCCCTCTCCTGCCTCCTCTCTCAAATAAGTAAACAAATAACTCTTTAAAAAAATATGTTCTCTAACCACAGTCAAATTGAATTAATCAGTAACAGAAAGATCTATAGAAAATCCCCAAATAGGTGGAAACTAAATAAAACACTTCCAAATAACTCATCAGTTGAAGACAAAATAAAAAGGGAAACTGGAAAGTATTTTGAACTAAATGAAAATGACAAAAATATACCAAAATTGGCAAGATGCCACTAAGTAATACTTATGGATAATTTTATAGCACTACCCACCTATATTAGAAATGAAGAAAGATCTCAAGTCAATGACCTCTGCTTCCACTTTAAGAAACTTAAGAAGGAAAACCATATTAAACACAAAGTAAGCAGAAGAAATAATATCAGAATAGGAATCAGTGAAATAGAAAACAGAAAAATAGAGGAAATCAATGAAACCAAATGCTGGTCCTTTAAGAAGATCAATAAAATTGATAAATCTCTAGCCAGACCAGAAAAAAGGACATAAGACAAAATTTGCCAATATCAAGAATGAGAGAGGTGACTGTATCTATAGATTCTGCAGATACTTAAAAGATAATAAAGGAATACACACACAGTTTTAGGTCAATAAATTTGCCAATGGAGATAAAATGGACATATTACTTCAAAGACACAAACTGCCAAAGCTCACTCAGAAAAATACAGGTCACTTCAATAGGTCCATTACTATTAAAGTTACTGAATTTGTATTTTTAAATTTCCCCCATGATAAAATCCCAAACTCAAATGGTTTCATACGAGATTGTATTCTACCACCTGTTTAAGAAATCCCTGAATATTGAAATTATGTCACCAAAAGCATGATCCATAAAAGAACGAATTTGTAAGTTGGAATTTGTCAAATTTAAACAGGTTTGTTTTCGTTTTTTTTTAAAGATTTTATTTATTTATTTGAGAGAGAGAGACAGAGATCACAAGTAGGCAGGCAGAGAGAGAGAGAGAGGAGGAAGCAGGCCCCTTGTTGAGCAGAGAGCCCGATGCGGGGCTCGATCCCAGGACCCTGAGATCATGACCCAAGTGGGAGGCAGAGGCTTAACCCACTGAGCCACCCAAGTGCCCCTAAACAGGTTTTCTTAAAAACACAGTTAAGAGAATGAAAAAGACAAGCCACAAATGCAGAGAAAATATTTACAAACTATTTATCAGATAAAGGATTGTATCCCAAAATGTGTAAAGAAGTGATGTATATTGGCTAATTGAATTTAAATAAAGAAAAAAATAAATTAAAAAATATGTAAAGAACTTCCAAAATTCTAAAATGAGAAAACAAATAAACAATAAGGGCAAAAGATTTAAGCAGACATTTCATCAGGGAAGATATTCAAGTGGCAAAGAAGCACATAAAGAGATATTCAACACCATTAGTCACTGGGGATATGCAAATTAAAACCACAATGATATATTACTACACTCCTTTAATAGTGGTTAAAAAAATAATTATTAAAAAAAAATCCAAATCAAGTGTCATCAAGAATGGGGAGGGACTGAGGATCTCATGCGCTGCTGGTGAGAATGTATAACACTAAAACCACTCTGAAAATACCTTGACTGTCTCTTAAGTTAAATGTACACCCACTGTATGATTCAGCCATTCAATCTGGTGATATTTGCCCCAAAGAATGGAAAGTATATGTCTATAAAATGATCTGTACATGAAGGTTCATCAGTTTTATTTGTAATGGGCAGAAAACCTGGCAACAATGCAAATACACATCAAAAAGTGGCCGGATGAACAAATTGGCATGTCCATATGATGGACCACTCAGCAGAACAAGGAATGAACTACTGATACACACCTCACATGAACGAATTTCAAAAGAGTTATTCTGAGTGAAAGAAACCAGTCAGAAGTGTACCCACCACATGGTTTCATTTATTCTATATTCCAGGATATGTAAATGAAAGTATAGTGACAGAAAGCAGATCAGCTGTTTTGGGGGATGGGGAGAAGCAACGTGAGGATTACAGCATGAGGATTACAAAGGGGTGTGAGGAAACTTACAGTGATAATGAATATGTTTATTATCTTGGTCATGGTGATGGTTTCATAGATGTGTACACATGTTAAAACATCAACTTGAATACTTTAAATGTGTGCAGTTTTTTTTTTTTTGGTCAGTTATACTTCAAAAAAGCTGTTTTTAAAAATGTCTACTATATTTCAATTAAAAAGCAATCTGGTGACAGAGTAAGCTCTGGGCTATGATCAACCCCATGCCAAGGATCAAGAAGGGGAAATAAAGTTATCTCTAGAAAAACCTTGTTGCCTGAGGTATAGTTTATCAAACTGTGTATGAGAAGGCTGCCCTACATGTAAGGACTATCAGAAAGGGAAATTTTCATTAATCAATATTTAAAATTGTAACCTGACTAAAATAATTTCCTCTCTCAAATATTCTCTGCATGCTCCTTACAAGTTCTCCATGATTGACCACTCCGTGGTTGAGAAAATCTCATCCCTCATCTCTCTCTGACTCACTGGGCCTGCTCTGAAGTAAAATGTGGCAGGCAAGGTGGGAGCCACAGATATGCCATCTTCCCAGAATAAGTCACAAGTTTCAATCTGCATAGTCAACTGAATTTTTGCTTGGAAAACACATCTAAATGGGAAAATTCCCAACTGTTCCACATCAGCAAGTGTAATTTAGCAAGGCCACAATCTGTCTAAAAATCTGTTAAGTGCATAGGCTAGAGTCTCTGCCAGTTCCATCATCCATTTTTTAAAAACACAATGAAATACTGAAGGACTGCACTCTGAAATTCCTCTGAATTGTAACACACTATATGTTCATGTTTCTTTGCTTGATTTAAGCCATATTTCTTGGTTATTCAAATAATAAAAATTGAAACATGATACACTACGAACTACAGAACTAAATAGCCAAGAATTTAGTGATGTTGGAAGAGTGTTCTCAGTTACCTGAAGCGTTAGAGTATTTTCCTTGGTTTAGCAGTGTTGTGAGTCTGCTGAGAACTCTCACATACACAAAGGGCCAGGGGCAGATGACATTTAACCTGATGCCCAGACAGCCCTCCAACCTTGTGTCCACCTGTAGTAGGCACGGACATTGATAGAAACCCACAGATAACGTGCCCAGGAATCTCGGGAATGGGGATTCAAAATAAATGATAACTAAATAAATAAAGGCCCACTTTGAGATGCATTGGCTTAAATATAGAAAGAAGAAAAATGATACTCTTGTAAAACACTGTAATAAAATGTGCTATTCACATACAGAGGTACCCGGTGGCATACTGGCAAAATGTCTCTTCACGGCTGCGAAAACAAGGGAGCGAGCCCCTGGTTTGTGACATTTGCCAGTTGTTATGGTGTAACTACTCCCATCATGGCTGATTTCAAGCTGATTTCACTGAATGCAAATTGGGAAGAGACACAAATGGACCAGATCTCCTGAGCTTGAGCGTGAGCCGGTACAAGCACCCAATTGCAAAGATATTATGTACCCCCACATCTAATTTCCATCTTACAAGAGAAGTAAACTTTTCTAAGACAGCCTTGTGTGTTTTATTTCCATCTTACAAGAGAAGTAAACTCCTTTTCTAAGACAGCCCTGTGTGTTTTATTCTTTGGGGACAAAATTTCCATTCTGGAGCTATCTTTTAACCTGGGACAGTACATTTCCTTCAGGAAAAAAAAAAAAAAAAGATCTTTACCATGTAGGAGACCTCATCCGTCATAGAATATTTGCAACTTCTTAATACTGAGAAATGCAACAATTTGCTTTTTCTTTAAAAAGGAATCTTTATGTGTTCGAACTTAGTTTAAACTAAATGCTTATTGTCAGTCCCCAAAGAAGTGAAAAGAAAAGGAAACAAACAAAGACAGGACATTTTAATACCAATTTTAAACAAAAATTAACCCAAGGCAATGTGTTAGTAGAGGGGAAGGATGATTAGGATCTAGTCAAGTGTAGCTCCCACCACAGAATGTGCATGCCCCAGCTTGAAGCCGAGGTGTGGGTGTATATTTGTATCTTGGTTTCAGGGGAGTGTCATTCTGTGATAATAGGAATTTAGAGGGAGAAATCAGAAGCCACCTTTTTGTGGTGTTTTCCACAAAAAGAGACTTTCTTCATGGTTTCACATTATAAGGAAAACTAATGGAAGGAAATAAACTTATCAAACCGGAAGCTCAACAGAAGGCAGGAGAACCTGAGAAAAAACAGCTCCAGCATTTCAACACAAGTGTAGCAAAGAAATAACAAAAGGAGTAACAAAAGAGCAGACATATACCCAAGTTCTGAGTCTGACTGCAGCTGGAGCACTGAGGGGTCTGTGTCCCACTGCAGGGTCCTAATCGTGCAGCACAAGGGAAAAAGAACACAGAGAATTAACAAAAGGGGAGGAAAACAAACCAAACCAAACCATGTCATTCATCAAGGCAATGGCATATACAATACATACACAGAACATCTCCCCGCTCCCCCTGCCACTCCATCCCCCGGTGCAAGGAAGACCCCATGAATATCAAGTGACAAAAGAAAGCGAGGAATCGTCCTTCCCTTCGAACGTCTGTTTGACACCGGAAGCTGTGGTTGTTTTCACGGAGGGAAGTCCAGAGCTAACTACGCAAACTCTACATAGCTCCTCACCCCTTTTTTGTTGTTCTGTTTTCTACTCAAGCCTGACTGATTTGAGCATGTAAACTGGTTCATGTTTCTCCGACACCCCAGAGCCCATCCACACCTGGGAGCACCAAGGATCTCCCATGGGGTGAAGAGAACCAAAGGCAAGGTGGCAAATGGGTGAGAGCCAGAGCGTCTAGGGGAGGCGGTCAGGCTGGGTGGAGCCTGACCTCAGGCTCAACTTCTGCTTCAAGTCCGTTACTACAAGAACAACGCACTGGGTTTCGAGGCTCCTCTGCTCAACTTCTGGCTTCAAGTCCGTTACTACAAGAACAACGCACTGGGTTTCGAGGCTCATGGGTATTTCGGTGTTTTTTTAATTTATATATTACACGGAGATGATCACTGATAATAACATTTGTCTCTAACATGCCGGGGATCTCTTACGTCGTTTAAATATTTCACAAGAGACAACATAAAGTCTCACCAGTTAGCAAGGTATTCGGTTTTCCCTGTTATTTCTCCTTCAAAATAAAAGGGGATAAAGCAGCTCTTCTATAAACAGAGTGCATACAGGAACCTTTCCTGAAGCCGTCTCTTCCACTTCATCTCAGCGAGGCCCACGGGCCAGGATCCCCAGCCTCTCCTGGAGCTTGTCGGAAGTGCCAGCTACAGGCTCACCGCAGACTCGCTGACTGCACACAGCAGTTCACTAAAGTCCCTGGCCATCTGCAGGCACCCTGCAGTTTGAGAAGCCCTTCTTGACTTCCTTGTCTGTGAAGACTTACTGTGGCTTATGAGACAATTCAATTTTAGGCTGACCTGGCCTGTGACCATCTTCCAAATTTACGTTTAACCACTGCTCTCCTCCCTCCCTGTGTCCTGTTGGATGTCCTGTCCCCCTAAGAGTGTCTGTGTGTCTTCGCTCAAATGCCATCTGCTCAGAGAGGGTTTGCTCCCCTCACTACTTTGTAGCACTTCCTTCATCCCCTTCCCTTACATTGCTTTCCTTTCTTCATAACACCTATTTATTTTTATTATACATCCGTTTACATACTACCGTTTGCTGTTTGATCCATATTTGAGCCTCATAATGGGGGGTATCCCTAGATTACAGAGATGTACCTAGAAAAGTAGCCGGCATCCACACTTATATAATACAGTAGTCGTTCAAAGCATGGATGAATGGATGGATGGATGGATGGATGGATGGTCTTTCTCTGATTTTCTACAAGGATAACACGCAATTATACCTACAAAGCTCCAAGCAACTATTTGATAAACAGAAGCTTTTCAGGATGCCTGGGTGGCTCAGCCAGTTAAGGGTCTGTTTTTGGTTCAGGTCATGGTGCCAGGGTTCTAGGATCAAGTCCCACATCTGGCTCCCTGCTCAGCGGGGAGCCTGCTTCTCCCTCTGCCTGCCATTACCCCTGCTTGTGCCTGTGCCTTCTCTCTTTCTGACCAAAAAAATTAAAAATAGAATCCTAAAAAAGAAAGTAGCTTTTCTTCTTACTACCACATTCACCCCATCTCTACTATTGAGATTTCTCTGAGTCAAACCCTACGTATGTGAAGATCCCATTTAAGTTCCTCTTCCTGAGGCAGCAGAATGCAGGTCACAGCTGCCCTCACCACCTCCGGCTGTGCTCCTGTCCTCTTAGGAACTTTCCGAAACCTGCAACTCAAGTCCAGAGAGAACACTAATCTGCCGCTGTTCCTTAGAGCTGCACTTCTCAAATTTCAGTGCACACACATGTACTTGGGAACACTATTTGAGCATGCAGATTCTGGTTTAGTAGGTCTGTGACGTTTCTCACAGGCTCCAGGGATTATAGATATTGCCAGTCTTCGGACCACACTTGGAATAACAAGGTCTTGACTTAGATCAGTGGTTTTCAAACTCTGACAGGGATCAGAATGATGTGGAGGGCTTGTGCTAAAATACAGAACGCTGATCTCCAATCCCAGAAATTCCAATTCAGTAGGGCAAGGGTGCATTTGTACTCTAACAAGTTTCTAGGTAAGGCTTCTAGCTGACCCTGGAGCCACGTTTGCAGAATGACTGGGCCAGACTGGTGCTTTCCTTAGTCAGCAGGCAGACAGCGTCCCTGATCCTCAAATATGTCAGCCTCTAAACCCATGATTAACTCCAGCCTGGCCTAAGGCCCAGGCCCCTTTCCGACCAATTACATCAGAATGTGCAGAGTGAGACCCAAGCATCTGTATTTCAGAAAATTCTCCAGGTGATTCTAAATGTGCAGCCAAGGGTGAGGACCCCTGCTCCCGACTCTTTCTCTGCTCAAGGAAAGCAAGGCCTTCCAGGTTCTGGGCAAGGATTCCTTCCCATTGTTGGTGAATGTAATGGTTATAAATAGTGGAAGTAACAGACTCCATTATAGTGATTCATGGTGGCTTGTTCACAAGTCCCTAGAGATCAAACCTTTCATCTTTAAGGGCATTTCTTTGGCGATAGACAGAGCAGCAGCCTCTGGCTCCGGCTGGCTGGGAGGAGCATTCCCCTGTAAGGGGTAGGGTCAGCTACTTTGCCCTCAATTTGCCTGGAGGTTTCAGGTGGAATGACCTTGTTTGACCTTTTCCACTTCTGCCAGGCAGGTGAAGAATGCAGCCTCTCCCAGGTGGTCTGGCTGTCCTGTTACTTATCGGACAGCTCATCTGAACTCACTGTATGCTTAAGAAGTAAAAATGATGATTCTATCAGAGTCACTCACTTAAGGAGTAGACAGATCAGCAGTCTGAGGTTGGCATTTACTCAGGCAGAGCAACCAAGGTGGTCTCTGTAACTGACCCATCGCAGTCCTGCCCTCCCAGTCACACATGTACTATTCAGTGAAAGAAATAGTCATCATTAGTAATGAGCAGCGAGGTAAGGTGTCAAGCCAACGATGCAATCAAATATGCTAGTTTTATTGTCTTCTCATTTTTCCCATTGTTATCTGTGGGGTGGTCAGGCTTGTACAGAATGCACTTTCTCTTAGAAAAAGCACTTAAAGCCAATACATCAAATGGCCAAAGATTGTTTGTGTCTCCAAGGGTCGCCTAGAAATGTGTACTGAATGCTTGCTGAATTCCTTCTGTGCAAGCTTGCAGAAAAACTTCTCTATGGATAGCAGAACCTTGGACAGGGCCCCCACCTGTTCCTGGAGGTGAGAGGAAGGCATCTGGGCTCTGCTCCACTTTGTGTCCTGAGGAAGGTCTCTGACCTCGGCAAAAGGAGGAGGCAGCCCAGAGACTCTTTAAGGCCTTTTTTCTGCCTGATATTTGAAAACATCGGATGATGATTAAACTGCCTTTCAGTTCTCTCTTCTCCAATTGGTATACTTTTACAGTCAATCGACATACACCTTATTTCCCAAACATCTTAATATCAAGCTAGTGTATCACTGAAAATAAAATGATGGTTTCCCCTACACTTTCTTGGGCAATTTGAAATCATGCCAGGTGATTTTTTTTTTTATGAAAGAAGTAGTGAAATTGTAAGTAAATAAACATATGTGAATATAACATATTCCCACAAAATATTTTCATATAGAAATCACCCTATTTAGCATAGTAATCAGTTCTCATTTTCAGTCATTTTTGGAATGGACCAATCAGTGCATGCAGGGAGAGAATATTTTTGACAAGGGCATTCATTTACTTATTCAGTAAATATCTATTAAAGACCTAATGGGTAAAATACTGTGATAGAGGATGAAAAGAATTCTAAGGAAACTACAACTCTTATCAAGAGATAAAAACATGTATAAATAATTTAGCAGAACATAGCAGAAAGTAAGCGGCACCTGGGTGGCTCAGTGGGTTAAAGCCTCTGCCTTCGGCTCAGGTCATGATCCCAGGGTCCTGGGATCGAGCCCCGCATCAGGCTCTCTGCTTAGCAGGGAGCCTGCTTCCTCCTCTCTCTCTCTCTGCCTGCCTCTCTGCCTACTTGTAATCTCTGTCAAACGAATAAATAAAATCTTAAAAAAAAAAAAAAGAGAGAGAGAAGGAAAAAAAAAAAAGTAAAACATACACAGGTGTGCTGTGGGACATGGGACCTGGACTGAAGAATCTTACATTTTAATGAAGTAATGAGATGTATGAATATTTATACCTAATGATATGGGGATAACCAATAGAAAAAAGGAAATAGTTGTCATGACTTGCCCAGGGCCTGGCACAGTTTAAAGTTTCAATAAATGTTAGCTGAAAAAAATAAACAAATGCCATAAGAAAGATTAATAATAACGATAGCTATCATTTCAGTTCAATGAATGTGTACTCTGTGCCAGCCCAGCCAGGCCCTGGACTGTACTTTGATTATCCCTGGAACCCAGAGCAGGGAAACCCCCTCCCTCTGAAAAGATCAGAGATTCCATGCAACCTGGTTTGGGAAGGCTGGGGTGAGGATCTGGACATAAACTCATTTTCATCCAGGCCTGGTTTGTTGGACTTCAGCCACTGAGTTGGTTTCCTGGGTCTAATTAAGAGTCTGCTATGTTTTAGATGTCAATTTACCAACTTATCATGAGAGCAGTAACTGCCAGGGAGAGCAATTATACACACCCGATAAAGTCTTCTCTCCTTGAAGGCCAGCTTCCTGGGAAGCCCGATGACCAACAGGGTCTTTGGGATTGGAGAAAGTGAATCTGAATGTTTTACTCCTACAGCTTGTCCTGCCCTGCAGCCGATGGTGTCCACCTCCTTCCACAGGACCACACATAGCCCTGTATTATCAGTCTCCCCTATCCCTACACCGTTACTGGGATGTCCAACTAAACACTTTCTGATTGACATCTTCTTCCTTTAAGTACATCAGTTAGCTTTTGTCTGCTGTTCCTACATGGAAAATCATCCTGGTGTTATTTGTTTGCTTATTTTTAAGTGCTGCATTTGTCTGTACTCATCAGTTTTAGGTTATTTCTTAGGTTAACTCTCTGACGATCTAAGGGATGATTTCTGATCTTGCACAGGGAAACTGTTGTTTGTACAGATCTTGGATAACCCAATAATTCTCTATCTATTCTGGACTAAGGAGCCTTGTCATGGTTGTATGGTCCCACAGCTGGACTGGCAGTTCTGGACGTTTTCCAACCTTGTTTCAAAATACTAGCTACAGAAGCTTCCCACACCATGGAAAATAACCATTCACTAATGTGACCCTAAATATACCAGACAATGTAGCCCTCAGCATCTCATCTAGAAAGACCTACCATATAACATTTAGTTTATCATTTGGGAGACAACGTGGTTTTCATTATTTTCATTAAAAAAAAATAGACAAAACATCAAAATTCTTGAAATTAGCATTGACTTAGAGACTAACCAAACTTTATATTTTAAACTTTCTACCAATTCATCACTAAGTTCTTATAAAATTCTCCCTCCCTTGGTTCAGTTTTTTTGCTCAGTTTCACTTTGTTAGATAGAAGTAAATATTCAAAACCAATCCAAAATAACAACAATCCTGGCCATTTGTTCAGAGTATAACTTAGGAGTGAAAGACATGAAGTCTATGTTACATATAACCTGCTCCCTGAGGAGCGCTTAACTTCTCCCTCTTCAGCTCTGACCAACTAGTAAATCACTAGTTTCCATCTTTATTAAACCTCTGAGTAGAAAGCTTTGAAGTTCTTCCCTGAAGAGTGTCTTTGCCTTGACCTTTTCTTTGGTTATAAGAAAGTGACGTCTGATAAATATTTGGAAGGCAGGAGTTAAGAACTCTGTCATTGTCACGCTAACACTCCACTCACATACACTGTTGGAGGCATTTAAAATCAGTATAGTTCTTTCAGAAAGCAGTACACCAGTGGGCAGCAAGAACCATTAACACAGAATTGTTCCTGGACTGGACTGGTCTTACTTCCAGAAATTCAGCCTATGGAAACAAAGCATCACAAGCAATAATAATATGAAGGTGATGATGCTGATGATGATATGATGGTGACAGCCTCTAGGTCATTAAAGCCCATGGCCAGTTTTGACATGACCCTATTCCTTCCATCCCCATAAAGCCACGCACTTCCCAATCTGGGTCACTCCTTTCTCATCTCTGTACTCTAACCCTGGCTACCCGACAGTTGTCTCTCCATTTTCTGCCCCAAATAACCACAAAGTCCTAATCACCACTGAGCTCCAAGTCCGCTTTTTCACATGCCTTTTGGACATACCCATCTGCACGCCAGAGCCATTTTACCCTTCTCGCCTCCTCTTTTGTTTCCTTTTCCACCCCACAACTTTAGTTTAGACTTTCAGGCCTTTACGTCAGACCAATAGTTGCCCACCAGTCCTCACACCTTGAAAGCATTATAATAGTAGTGTCCCAGACCTCACCTAGACCTGTGGTTAGGTACCTGTGTTTGTAATGAGCTCCCCCATGAATTCAGTACACAGCCACTCAGTATGGGAGCCAGGGATGGCAACTATCACAAAGGCCATCCTCATCTCAGACTTAGCTCTTTTCCCACTGGCTCCTTCACATGCATTCTACCTCCCACACTCCCCCAGCCTTTCCCTTTGTGGACACTTTTCCCATCATCTGGAATGTTCTTTCTCCCAAATCCACTTGCCCAAAGCATATGCATTCTTTAAGCTCCAGCTCAAATGTCATGCTCTCAAGATATATTTGTCCTCAATAGCCTCATTCAGAAATAACTTGTCTCTCTCTGGGACAGGAATATAGATATACTTGGGCCTCTTATTTTGCAGTTCTCTATGCTAATCTACAGTCCAAAACCTGAATTCAAATCTGAGGATGACCTACAGGAAATAATGAGCACTGTCATAAAGCCCAAGGACCTCAGCATCAAGCCAACAGTGTGTTGGACCCACTCTGACTTTTTGCCCTGAGTCCTGTAACTGGATTTTTGCCTTGGTTCTGTGACAAAGTCCTGCCTTATACCTCAGTCCTATAACCATTGCTGGGAATTCCCCTTCAACAACGTCCACCTTCGGGCAACTGGGCCAGCAACCTTGAGCTACGCTGCTTTACCTCTGTCCTCATCCCTCTAACTCATCCTGCACCCGTCCCACCCAGTGTTTTGCAAGCTGTGCACCACATGCACGCACACAGACACACAAGTTAATAAATATTTACCAAGTACCAAATATGTGTCAAGACTCTATGTAGGGTAGTAATGAACCAGAACCACTTGTCCTAAATGAATATACTACAAATTAATTACAGATGATTTGGGAATAATGGTTTATGACATTATTGCTCGTCTCTCCAAGTACAAATATTTGAGAGCTGTAATTACTTAGCAACATTTCTTTAGATGGCTTCAAATTAAATCTGTCAATTTGCTGGAAGCAGGCTCTTTAGAAGTGAGAAGAATTCCTTATCTTTATATTCCTTGCAGGTCTAACATTTACTATATCTTTCACACAATAAATCCTCAACTATTTAGTGGGTGAGTGGATAAAAGAAGAAACAAAAGAATGTTCTTTACTTGCCATTTCTGCTGATGGGCGTGAAGGCTGAGGGAGGGCAAGCTGATTCCTAAAGAAATAGTTTTTACTTTCATTTTACTAAAAAATGGAAGAATACTGACATTTGTGTGGAGACTATGAGAAGTCCAGCTGTCTTTTCTACCAAATGAACTCAGCAACTTTATTTTATGCTTAAAGCAACTGCACTGAAACTCAACTCTTCCCATTCTTTCCTCTCTCTTAAGGTGGAGAGACAGCTTGAGGGCAGAACACCAAACTTCCTTGAATCCCAGGGGGCCTGAATGCTTCTTCCTGGAGACTTCTCTGTCAAACAAGTCGGTAAGCACTAATCAGATAAAGAAAATGGTTTGGGCCTGTGTGAACAGAGTGCCAAATAGAAAGTCTCCAGTTGGGGTTACTCCCAAACACCTATGTTTCTAAGTGCCATTTCCAAAGGTAATCCACTGAATAATAAAGACATTTAAAAATCTGTCATATCACTCAGTCTGTCACTGTCATTTACATGATGTCAGTTAATTAAGGATGGCATTTAAATGAGCTAATGTTTTACTTCCCAACTTCAATTATTTCCTTACTTAGGACGGACAGTGATGATGATAAGATCTTCCGATGTCAGAAATAAAACTAGAATAGTGCAATACATACTTCTATTGGGTTCTTCAAAATTTTTTTCCTTGGTATGTATGGGCCTATTTAGTCAAAACGGCTCCATTTCGGTTAAATAGCCATTGAGGTGTTTATGCAGTAAAACTTAAACTGTCCCTGCCCCCTTCTGCAAAGGCAAGGCACTGCTGCTCCCTGCAGGGGACTTACTTAAAAACAAGCTCTGGAAACCAGTCCCAGGTAACAAAGCCCAAATACAAGGGTGGGTCAGGCCTGGTGGAGGTATCCAATCAATGGGGCGTGCATACTGTCTCCCTAGCTACCAAGGTGTGTGGACCCCACCCTTTGGGCGCCAATTCTGACCAACGTGATAGGGTAGTTCAAAATGCTTACTATGGGGTAAATTGTAACTTATGTGTGACCTAGCTTGACTGTGCAGTTTTCTCTGTGTCATTGGCCACCTGTGCGTGGCTAGGCCCAACCACATGGCTTTTGCCCTTAAAAGCCAGTCTGTAATGCAGAGAGGGGTCACCTCTTTGTAAGAGACTGCCCTGGTGGGTCAGTTTGATTCTCAATGCTTGGCGTGAAATAAAGCTTTGCTTGACCTTCGCTTTGTATCAGTCCCGCTCCTTTGATTACGGACCCAACAGGTATACTGTGTGGGATTCTTCATTCTGTTGACTAATATCAGAGCCCTAATGTAGAACTCCGCCACCAGCCACAGTGAGCTGTCCATGAACCCCATCTGAGCTAGAGCAAAAGAGAAATCTAAGATATCCCACCATGGAGGAAGGACATGTTTTCCCCAGATCTTTCCCAGAGGATCTGCTGTCAAGCAAACAGTCTCTCTACAAGAAAGCTCAGCAGGCCCTCGTTTACTGGATCACTGTAACCATATGTGGAGGCTTTTACAGAGCACTCTCCTGAAGACAGAGGAGTAAGAGATCAAAAATGTTCAATCAGTTAATGAGCTACAGAAGAAGAAAATCCTATAATGTGTCTTTTATTCTAATTTCCAAGGAGACTGACTTTTAACAAGCCTTGTAATTGGTGATATCAGCCTCCCTGAAGTCGATTAAACTGGTGGCAATCTATCAACTTCTCTTTACATGATAAGAGTTTTTTAAAAATGTGTATATACAAATTTTATAGGCTTATTAAATGTCCTCCAAGGTTTTACATTATTTTATTGTACTTTTTCACCTTTACCAAACCTTAGCTTCTTCTCTTTAGCCTCTGATTCATTGGAGCCCCTTAGAAGATGGTGATGTTTTCACCAAAAAAGGATCAAAAGTCCTTTGAGGCTTATGTAGTGCTAGAGAATCCTACAAAATCCAATTGTGGATACAAATGAAAGTCCTGAGGATTTTCTGTTGGGCATTAAGGTGGTGTTGCTTCTCAGCACATCTTCCTCTCTTGAAATCACGGAGAAAAGAAAGTGATAACCAGGTGCTGCCCACACAGCTTGACTACAAACAAATTAGTCTAATTTCCTTACTTACATTCACTAGAAGGTAGATTGGGGACAGAGTTTATCAAATATTTAAATTTTAGCAAAGTATCCAGTCAACATGAAAGGTAATATTTACTGTATAGAAGCTTAATGTTTAAATTGAACAGCACAGCGTCTGCAGGCATCTGCTCCTTATCCCGAATTCTAATGTGAAGTGCACAGGAGGTGGAAAGCCTGAATGACCTTGGTACCTTTGTTCCCCTGTTAAGTGCTTCAGAAGACATTTCTTCTGCTGCTGAACTGAGCAGCCCTTGGGAGAGGCCTTACCTCCCTAGAGCAAATCTATGCATGTAAGAGTTTTGGTTAATAGATAACGATCTTTGGGAGGACGGGGATCTATTTTAAATACAATAGATTATGTGGGGGGCAATTGGGGAAAGCTGAAAATAGTGCAGACATTACATAAGATGAGAATGTACTGAAATGGAAAAAAAGGGACATTTGACTAGGAAAGCAAGTTCAACAGTTCATACAATGATATCATTTACCATATACACAATGACATATACACTGTGTGAAGGAATACACACTAAGGTGTTAAGAGTGCTAACCAGCTGGTGGCAGGAATATGATTTTTCTCTAGTTTTGGCTTGTCCATATGTTCTAATTGTATAAAAGGCACTGATGTTGTTTCCATAATAATAAGAGATTATTCAAAATAAAATGTGGGGGGGACTTGAATGTCCCAATTGTTTGGAAAGTAGAACTTAATGAAGTGCCAAGACCAGATGGTCAAAAAAGAAGACAGAAATTGATTGTTACTATCCTCATCCCCCATGCTACTTCTCACCACAGACAACATCAGCAACTTCCCCTTCTGACTATTTTGTTAAAGATGTTACAGGACATGTGCCCCTACTGTAATAGTAGCTTATATAATATGTTATCAAATTAACACAAGCTTTATTTTTTAAATCATTTGGAAAATTTTCTTCCTTGAGTCAGGTTTGGGACAGGGTGTTGCCTCCACATTGGTGGCCTGGTGACCCTGATGACGTCGACACACTTTCCTATAATTGTATAGGCTAGTGTGGCCTTCAGTTTAGCTGTATCACTGAGGAGACTAAGGAATCCTAACTAAACATGAGAGGGGCCCTAGTGCAAAGCCCTCCGTGAGCAATTCATGGGAAGGAGAAGAATAAATGTGGGCGAATGATTATTATTACCTAGATAATCATTTCTGGTGGAATAGATGAAGGTTAGGCATTAAGAGTTGGGCAACCCAGAAAGTGGTCTCCAGGGACACAGATCACAATCTGTCTTTGGCTTTGTCATGTTCAATGTTTTCACATGGTTGCTTGGATGAACATAGAGCATGATCAAATTTGAAAATGACACGAACATGTTTTATGAGAGAATCTAGAAATATCTCTTTCCATTGGAAAAGTGTGACTAATAAATTGCAAGGAAAGAAAAACCAATAAGAACTAAATCTCACATATACTTAGTATACGACAGACTCTTTTCTAAGTACTTTACAGGTATTAATTTATTTAATCCTAATAATAATCTTTCGGGGTCAGTCATGTATATATCACTTATATCAATTGTTGTCAGACATCATGTGGGGTAGTGGTATAGATTGTGAAAATTTCTATCAATCTGTCTGGGTTAAAACCTAGCACTTTAACTATGTTCTGTGTGAATTTCAAAAATTACTTGTTTTCTCTGTGCCTCAGTGTCCTCATCTGTAAAAATTAGGATAATAGTTTATTCACTCAACCCACATTTATCAAAAACTCACAATATGGATACAATCTCAAATATCACTTACTCCCTGACTTCAAGGAACCTGCCATTTCCTGAGGAAGAAAGACATGTATTCAATGAAACATAAGTCATTCTTCTTTAAGGGCTATACAACAGTACTAAATGCTTTACTCTTGTGTATAAAAGATATAGGCTTTTGGTCTCCGATTAATATTTCTAATCATTTTGAGAAAAAATATTTTTATTCTTAATATTTTTAAAAGTTTTAAAATATGACAATAGGTATAAGTATCATTTATCTATATCCTAGCATGATCACTTTTTCCTTCTTGGACCTTTTCTATATGCTGAATTACAATAACACGTTTTCCTATACTAAAATATCCTTGAATTTTTTGGAGCACCTGGGTGGCTCAGTGGGTTAAGCCTCTGCCTTCAGCTCAGGTCATGATCTCAGGGTCCTGGGATCCAGCACCGCACCTGGCTCTCTGCTCAGCAGGGAGCCTGCTTCCCCCTTTCTCTCTGCCTGCCTCTCGGCCTACTTGTGATCGCTCTCTTTCTCTGTCAAATAAATAAAATTTTTAAAAAATAAAATTAAATATTCTTGAATTTTTTAATCAATACTAGTTAATCACAGCATAGTACCTTCTTAATATTGTGTTGGATTTCAGTTGCATATAGTATATTCAGGATTTTTAAATCTGTAAGTAAACCTAGGCTTTCAAATGTTTTATTAATAAAATTGATTTTTTTATATCTAAGAGCTTGTTCTTTGCCCAGTATGACAAAGTGAGCAATGATTAATTGCTTCTATCAAATTAAGAGAAAGAAAAATTCCACAAATGAAAATTATAAATGAGAAGCAGGTGATGACAACAGAAGCAGAAATTGCAAAACAAACTGACCCTTTAAAATTAAATCACACTGGGACGCCTGGGTGGCTCAGTTGGTTAAGCAGCTGCCTTCGGCTCAGGTCATGATCCTGGCATCCTGGGATCGAGTCCCACATTGGGCTCCTTGCTTGGCGGGGAGCCTGCTTCTCCCTATGCCTCTGCCTGCCACTTTGTCTGCCTGTGCTCGCTCCAGCTCTCTCTCTCTCTGACAAATAAATAAATAAAGTCTTTAAAAATAAATAAATAAATAAAAATAAAATTAAATCACACTAGTATAATCGAAAAATGATTATATATTTCTACCTTCTATTAGCTTATTTTAAAACATTAACTCAACTGATCTTAAAAATCAATAAAAGGAATTTTCTTTATACTTGATTTTGTTAAAACCCTGTTTTAACCTTTTTAGTATAACAGGGCATATTAAGTGTGCCAATTTGCAAATTAGGGGGCTGCATAAGAACTGTTTGTCAGTTTGGGCTCTGTAGAGAAAATTTCGGTTTTGGTTTGAGATTCTGGCACCTAGATGACAGAATATATGTGCACCTTTTCGTAGGACCAGATGTGTTCATTTGATTTCTGAGTTATCTTCTGAAAGATTTTCCACTTTTCAAAGGGCCCAAATTCCACACACTTCAGCAAATTTGTGACTACAGAATTGTACTCTTGGGATTTAGCAAGCTCTTTTCCCAATCCCATGTTTTATGAAGTGTCAAGGTTAACAGTAATTGTTTTCAAAGATGTTTCTTCTACAGAAAAATATGTTCCAAGTGGAATTTTAAAAACTGAAGTATAATGTTCTTCTGAAATTTAACTCTCATATCTACTTATGGAAGCAAAAACATAAATTTACATGGAATTTTCTTTAGTCCAAAATAAGGGCAGGGTTTACTTAGCTATTCCTAATGTCTCCTCCTGAGGCAAAATTTGTGCTCAGTTTTTCTGAGAATCATCATTTCCCCAATGCCATTTTTCTTACATTCCTATGAAGCCCGTGTTCGGCAAGGGATTTGGTCATTCACTTCTTATTGCCCATCCTTGCCAGAATGTTCCTATCAAGAATGCAAGTTCATTGTGATTTGTGATTCACCTTTTCCAAAGTGATTCACTAAGTTACCAAAAAAAAAAAAAAAAAGGGGGGCATATAAGTGGGCGAAGAAAAGAGTGCTGTTCTGGAGAAGAAATATTTGCTCTTGTCCCCAGAGCACTAACAGCATAGGTCAACTTTCTCTAGAAAGTTTTCAAAAGAGCTCACCAAGTGTGAAGTCAGTAATGGAATTTAATGCTGCCAACTGCACCCCTTGAAGTGAAGTGTTAATGACACTACACCAGCATTGTATAGAAGTAGGCAAATATATTAACTTAATGATAGGCCAGTGGACCCCCCCACGGAATGTAATTATATAGTGCCAGCTCTTGTACAAATGTTAGATATTATATAACTGTGTTATTGTTACTTTTTTTCCTCCCCTCAAAGACCTTTTGAAGGGTTCAAACCAAAAGATGAGAGAAGACCTGTGCTGCCCTCAAATCAGAAAGGCGACGTGCTAAAATAAACCAGTCTGGTGCCCATGAAAACCTCTACTTCCATTCTCCTCACACTACAAGCAGTGCCCACTGGTTTCCAAATGCCCTATTAAAACAAAACACTCGATTCTGAAACATGCCAATAGGTAGATACGGGTGAGACAGTTCCAGTCTTATCTACATGTTGGTTTCAGAAAGAAAAAAAAGAAATACACACACACACACACACACACACACACACACACATACACACATACACCACTAAAACCCTACAGCTCAGGCTACTACTAGACTATTCTGAGTTACATCTTTTTTCTCTACCAAAATTTCCTAGGCCTATATGAACACAACGTACTTTCAAAAGATAATGCTTATGATAATGTGTTAAATGGAAAAATAAAAATCCAAAATTTTGCACCTTGCATCCAGGAACACACATGGTAGCAAGAAATGCACACAGGTGCACAAGGATTGAAAGGTATATAGACAAGGCAAAGGCTGATTTGTTAGAACAGCGGTATAGTGGATGATCATTTCTTCTTTCATTTGAAGTTTTAGTAAAGTATTTCATGATTTTTTTAAACTTAAGAGTTAAAGACAGAGTTCACAAATTGCCAGCCCACAGGCAAAATCTGGCCCACAGCTACTTTAACAAAGCCATTAACATTTAACATTTAGGAGACTATTGGATAAAAACTTGAATTTTTAGCTTCTCAAGAAAAACTGAAAGATGTGGAAAAATTGGGTCCATATTCCCACATGAGCTCAACCAGCTTGAGCTGTGAGGACACCATCTGGCCTTTATAAAAGGGCATTTCCTGACCAGTCACCACAGAACCCACACCCCGCCCATTTATATCACCTCTCTATGTGCCCCAGGATGTGGCAATCTTATCGAAGGCAACTGGATTAAGGAAGTTACCATGACTCTATGCATATTAATGAGACTTCGCTTTTCCCTCTTCACATCTTTACCTTTGGATACGCCTTCAGTGGTCAAATTAGAAAATGTCTATATGTCCACTTTCAGAAGTTTCATAATCCTTTGAGTATATACAGTGTAATAAAAATTTGGCAGTTGACTCACAAAACAGAACAGTCAGCCCTGATGATCATAAAAATTAGTAACAATAATAAAAACACTCTGGGGAGCAAGTTCTCAAATTAGTCAACTCTATTAAGCCAATAAACAACATGCTTAAATAATTAAATTTAGGGTTAGAGCATCTCAGTGTTCACTTCACAAAATTTCCCATGGAAACCAAAACCAAAGTAGAATAATGAGAAGCTGGATATATATTTCATTTGCCTTTGGTCCTTCTCTTTCCTTTTTTAAGCCAAAGCTAACGGATGTGTTTGTGTTTGTCAAACAAGACACATGGTGTTCAATCAGCCAGCTCATGGAAACATCTAAGTTTATCATTTCTAGTGTTCAAAATCATTTCTATATCACTAAAATGCAAGCCACCATCAACTTAAACATAAACTGGCAGGGTATTCATGGACGTTTAACAGTGTACCACAGAGTGGCACTGGTTTTCTTAGGTCTATCTTTTCTAATACTACTGACATCCACTGTGACCTTTGTAAAGGGACAGTTCTTACCTTGTTAGTGGTCCCAGGTCTCCTGAGTCTTGGCTTCCAGCTTCACTAGGAGTGCTCACTGATTTCGAGGAGGGAGACATAGGGGTTGGGACTAAATAATGAAAATAACAGGTATCCCATGTTAAAAAATGCAGCGACTGCACTGGGGAAGAGCAGTGTCAGACAGATCAAAACAAATGGGCCCAAATTAAAACAGTTGTATGGCCAGGAGAGATTAAGATGGGTAAAGGAAAAAAAAAAAAAAAAAAGGAAAGAAAAGGAAGAAAGTCAAGTGAATTTTTCATATTTTGGAAATTAAAATTTGAAATGAATTTAAATAAAATTAACTTTGGGATTCTAAGGCCATGTCCACTTTAACAAAGTGAAATGGAGAATCAAAACAGCTATCCAGATATTTCAAGTCAATGTCTTTCTAGAGTGAACTATCCAGATAATTCCAATTCTCCACTTTATTTTGTTAGCATAGATGTGACCTGTTAAAAAGTAAAATGGGTGTCTATAAAACTTTGAAAGATTATGAAATAAGTAATTCTGACTAATTTTAAATGGCCAGGGAGAGTCAATCAAGACTGTTGCCTGTCTACATTGGAGGGCAATCCATTCTCCACGGAACACAAACTGCATTGGCTCTGAGAGACTAAGTGACAGATACAGAAAGGCTAAACGGTGAACCTGGTAATTTAAAAATCTCTTTCACAACAAAGGGAAATGCCAGGCTGCTTTATTTTTACATTTAATTAATAGTTTCATCCCATTGTATTGTTTACTGGGTTTGGAACTTGTTTTCCTTTGCCTCCGGCAGTCCTGGAAGGCACAGCACAGGCACAGAAGTAAACTGTCATTCTGAAGACAGGAGAGAAGCTCAAAGAGGGAGGTCAGTGCAAGCTGACCATGTGAGAGTCAGGATAGAAAAGAAAAAAAGCTACAGGAAATGCAAATGTATTTTCCTTTTCTCTATTCTTCAGGTACAAGCCAAATGTCCTTCAGATAGAAGCTGCACCAAATAGCCAAGATGGCTCCAAGCCAGATGAATTCAATGGGTTCTCAATATCCACATGCCAAAGAAGCCATATGGGCAGAGAGGAACTTCAGTACGTAAGTGTGGACTCCCATTTGGTTTCAATCATGTGCAATTTCCTTTTATTTATTTAATAGAGTAAAGGGCTTAACTATTTTGTCCAAATCCTGTAACACAATGGCAGATCTGTCAAGAAACTAGGAATTTCATGTGATCCCCCAATTAATTCACTGATTACCCACTGCAGGAAGTCACAGGGTAAGTTGGAGAGATGGATGAAAATTGAAAATGGGCTCTACTCCTGCCAGGTGTCCTGGCAGGAATGCAAGGGTAGCTCAGAATTCGGTCACGGTGGTCATGGTTTAGAGATACATAACTATTTTGTCCTGAAAACTTAATTGATGGCATTACATAGGAGAGAGGAAAGCAGGACATATCATTATGGTATTTGACCAGTGTTCACACTGCAACAGAATTTCAAAGGCCTTTTTGAGGCAAAACTGTGATGGATTATTGTAAAGGGTCTAAATTATGCCACAGGTCAACTAAGTACTAAAAAGTCTATCAGGTCCTCAAAGAAGGCCCATCAGTCAAACATCCCACAGGTTACATCTTCTATACCATAAAGAAGCCAAACAGATTAATCAACATCCAATAGGGGCTTCTTCTACCATTGTGAGACACAGGATTTTACCTAATACAAACTGAGGTTCAGTATAAAATGCTTTTTTATAGTGGTTTAGGTTTGTGTGTGTATATTAGACTATATCCAGCAATACTTGATAATTCATAGGCTTATTAAATTTATATTTATAAAATACTTGTCATTTTGTCATACATGGGATAACTTTTATTCCTCGTTTAAGTAACTGTGGAAATAAATGAAAACTTCTTTTAATATAAAGGCCAATGATGGGATTCAAAGAAAATGAAACATTTTAAAATGGAGACTTGATACTACCTTTTTTTATATACATGAACATTATTTTTAAAGTTTCTTTCCTTCTTTTTTTTTTTTTTAAACTATATTGGGTATCGTGTAGTTTTACAGACACCCTAAGATTACCCTGAAATGTATGGAAAGCAAATGGACAAAGAACATAAAATAAATGATCACATGAGAGATACAGAGTTAAGTGACAGAATAAACACATCATGCAGAGGTTTACCTTTAACACAAATGATACAAATAGTTAATGTCCAAACCCTACTGACAAAATGAGATCATGGACAATTAACTACGAATGAATGAGTTGGTGGAGGAGGGGAGTTGCAGGGAGAGTGCCGATTAGTGGTGGAGCCACGATCTATAATAGCGTCGAATAAATTTAAACTTGTTAAGTAGCTGCTAATCTGTCACTATTTTCAGGTTTCCTTCACATTTCCCACTGAGCTTTCTATTTTCATCATGGCATCCCTCTATGCCTGTGGCGGTTATGAAATTCATGGCCAGATTCACGGTATTTAGGTTGGCAGAGAGATGCTGGGATTCAGTGATGAAAAAGAAGAACAATTTAAGTAAAAAACTCCACTGATTTCTTGTATGTACCATGTGGCGACTCATCTAACAAGTATAAAATAACCTACTAGGCCACAGTAGAGAAGGCTGACCACATAATCGGTCAACAAGCAGCAAATTGCTACCAACTCTACAATCTGTTCCCTCATCTCCTTCCAGCCCCCTCAATTCAAAAAATAAATACACCTGAACCATTCTGAGCCACAGATTTTCCTTTAAAATAGAAATAAAAGAGACATAAAAGAATAGTAAACGCTGGACATGGCATAGCCCATGCAAGGCAAATTTAAGAAAACAGTAGCCCTGCTTAAGTACCTAGAGGGGGCTCTGGCGATATCCCAATGCTTTGCAGAAGAGCCTCTGTTTCTCTGCGTTTGCGATCCAGGTCAGAGTCGTCCTGAACAGGCTCTTTCTTTTGCTGCATATCAGCCTGAAAAGAGTAGATGCCAGAAAGAAAAGTTAACAACAGAACTAAATGTACGCTTTTCCTGGCTCAAACTGAAAATGGTAAGTGCATGGCGTGAAGATCAAGCAAAAGCCCTAAATAGACATAATCATGTGTATAAAGGATGAAAAAACACTGTAACTGCTCCATTTAATAATTGCTAACCCATTAATTTCTCTTTTGGTTGGAGGTTTTTTTTTTTCCCCCTGCCTCTGTCACATGGCATGAAAGCTTCTCTCACCCAGGTTTGAAAGAAACCATCAGGGCTAAATATTTCTGACTGGGATATAGATTTTTAAGAAAATTCTATTTCTTGGGACGCCTGGGTGGCTCAGAGGGTTAAGCCTCTGCCTTCGGCTCAGGTCATGATCTCAGGGTCCTGGGATCGAGTCCTGCATCGTGTTCTCAGCTCAGCAGGGAGCCTGCTTCCCCAACCCCTCTCTCTGCCTACCTCTCTGCCTACTTGTGATCTCTCTCTGTGTCAAATAAATAAATAAAATCTTTAAAAAAAAAAAAAAAGAAAATTCTATTTCTTTTTTTTCGACCTCGCTGTCCCTTCTGGGAAGACATACTATCAGTTCTTGATGAACGTATGTTTGTAATATTCACCCCATGTTGGAATTATGCAAACAAAGGATTATCGGGCTCTGGCTAAAAGATAAAATTGGTTATGAAATCTGTGACTGTAAAATATACTCTTTGTATCAGCGATCTAAGTTTGCCATGGTTTAAAATAAGCCAGACTACAGTATTTATTAAGGCATGTGAGCAATATTGATATGTATTACTTAATTCTGAGTTTCATAGGCTTCCATTAAATATATTAACTCAAAGGAAAAAATTATCATTTAGAAAAATATAGAATGAAAAATCATTTAGAGGAAGTTTCTTTCCCAAATCCTGTCAAAACCAAAAAAACAAACAAAACAAAACAAAACAAAAACACCTCCTGTGTAAGCTCTCATAGACAGAGCCAATCCCCCATTTGTGGTTTTTATAGAACAGGGACATCAATAGTGGTGGGTTTCTGGGGTCATTAAACATTCGGGTCTCTTTTCTTTTTCCTAACACAGTTACTTACTATGACAAGGCATCTGTCACACATCTGAAAAATGGTAACATTGTATTTGATGTGTGGCTACCTAGGGACAAATCCGTGTGAGTTTACAAAAGTGAAGCAGTCTTAAAGCTTGTCAAAAACCTATTATCCAGTTACCAGACACAACTTCCTCCTCGAGTTAGGTACCCTAACAAATGTATTACCTGCTTCAAGGGTGCAGAGTACATTTCAAGGCCCCAAATTACATTGTGGCATCTAAAGTAGAAAAAGTTTATGCAACTTTTGCTTTACTCCTGGATGATAACCTACACACTGATCATAAGCATAATGCATCTTTGTACATACTGCTGGGCTTGACACTTTTGTTATTATGTGCCTCAGGCTTAGAATGTTCTCCTATTTTTGAAGTCTCTCTGTCATTAGAGGGAAAACTGCCATTATGGGGGCTGATGAGTGCGAATGAGAGCTCGTGAGGATTTCAGGCATTCTCATGGAACCCAAAATCCTGAAATGGCAGTTTCATCTCTATCTGTGAAAACAGCAAAATTCACATTGTCTTCCAGTGTTAACACTGAAACTCCTGAAGCAAGTTCCAAAGTGTATGCACACAACAAAGGCAAGAGAGAACTACAATGAGGAAAAGGACCTTGCAGGGTGAGTTTCCCAATCAACATTCACAGATCACAGAGGTGAAAGAAGGACGGAGGAAATCCAAGGGAAGGGAATCACCATGGCAGCTACTGAAACACAAATGCAAAAACTAAGATAAGCAAAATCCGTCTTAGGAAGCCAATAGGAAACAAGATGCCTTCACAGGAAGAGTTCAGCCCTAATGGGACTGCCTGCTTTACCGAGGGCAGGTACGTGTTTCATTCCTCTCACCATGTATCCTTGCTTCTAGATCCCGGCCTGACACATTTGATGCTCCATTTAAAAATGTACTGAATAAATGAACTAATATCTGTCTTTGGTCTTTGTTATTCTATAACTATAGAATTTGCAAATTATACATCCTTCAGGCCAATTTCTGCCAACTGCACACCAGTCAGCAAGCTCCATGTCAGCACTGCTGCTAGAGGGAGTCCTCTGAACTTTCAGAGACCCAGTGCTTCTAACAAAGCCATGTGGATATCGTAGCAACAAAAAAAGTCATTAACCTTGCCTCATTCTTTCAACAAAAACCTACTGAAGGACAACGGAGTGCTGGGGATAATGAAACTGAGAGGCTCTAATGGAGCTTAAACAGGGCGAACAGACCAAGATTTGCCTTGTCCTTTCCTTCCCAATAAATGTAGGCCATATCATCTCTAACTTCTGTCATGTATGTCCTATGCAGAGAAGCATAGGATTTTTTTAATGTTTTCTAACTTTAATCGTTAAGCAGTCAAGAAACACATGAGAGGGTAACTCACACATCAACATGCATAACCATGTTGAGTACACTGAAAAACAGTACCTCTGAACTCCACCTCCAAAATGTCACTCCTTTTCTTATTAGGTGCCTCTATAACTCATTCTCTGCCTTCCACCTTCCTTAGTTCTTCAGGAAAGAGGCAATATCATGACATATATGAATAGGTTAAACGTCCATCTAGATGTAACAGAAGCTAACAGCACTCAAAGGTGACTACGAAAGATGCACAATTAGACTGGAGCTTACTGGAAATTAAGGCAATTTCCTAACTGTTACCAATTTGTACCTTAAACTAAATAAATTGTTACTCCATCCAAGGCAGTGAGCTATACCAAGTACGCTAGTCATGAAAGTTTTGATTTTCCCTATGTAATTACGACAGAATCCTAATCTATTTTAATGGCTCAACAGGAGTGATTTTGCAGTGCTAGCAATTAAAAAATGTGCTAGGTGTCTTTCCTAGCAAATGATATTTCTGTTTGTGAAGATAATCACAGCTGAGACCCAGAGAGGAAAATCAAAGAAAGAAAATTTGTCAGCTGAGAACTGTCAGTCAGTTTTTCAAAGACGGCTCCATAGTTATTAAAGGAACAAGTGAGGACAGGCCAGGAAGCTTCCGTCCATCCTATCTTACAGCGATCCAGCAGAAGGCCAAGGACAGGACGGAACTTCAGGGTGGCCCCCTTAAGCACACCTCATGACATTAAAGCCAATTTTTCCTGAAATTGGGTCTGAATCTTAAACGGTAGCCACTATATTTATTTAAAAATCAGATTTCTTCCATAATACCACAACCAAGAAAGCCGCTGATATCCAAAGCAGCAGAGTGGTAATTCTATACATGTACTGTTTTCTAGATTCTGTGGAGATAATCAACCTGGGTGGTCCTAAATCACACCAATTTTCAGTCATGGTAAAAACAGTCACTCAGATCACCATTAAAGAGCATTTTGGTCCCTTTCTGTTCTAAATTTACTTTATTTAAAACATAAGCCTAAAGAGAGTTAAGAAAATCTAACCTGTAAGATGAAGGCTATTTTTAACTCTCTACAAACACCACAAAAACTAGAAAATCTTAAACTTAAAAAGGAATTTGTGACATCTGACTGGAGCATCCCATAGACTCAAGATCAAAATTTCCAAAGATACCTGTAGGAAAAAATTCCACGTGTTTGGAAAGGGCATCTGTGAGTCACATCCCAGACTAGTGCTATCTAGTTTGTGTGTTCATTCATGCACTCACTCTATAATCCTTTACTGAAGTCCTACTATGTGGCCCAATCTTTACTAGACATTGACTCAATGAAAAACACCAGCCCTGTCCTCAAAACCCTGTACTCTACTGAGAGGCAAAGACAAGTGAAGATGCAAATACAATGCTCTGTGCTAAATGGTTTGATAAGGTCAAGGAAGGGGCAGGACTAACTAGTCATGGGGGTGGGGAGAAAGGTATCAGAGAAGGCTTTCTGGAGGATGTAACATTTGAGGTGACAACAGAGAGACATGGAGTGAACAGCCACGTGAAGTACAATAGGGAGAAGCGGGAGAATGGTACAAGCAGAGGAGAATATTCATAAACTCCCTATCAAGAGAGAGTGTGGCCAGCCCACAGGTGACATGTATGCAGCTGAGACTGGCTGGAATGTGGATTTAGGGAGAGAGGAGGTGGGGGAGAAAAAAGAACGTTGTCATGTCCGTCCAGGACCCGATGATCACCGCAAGTTGGAGAAAAGGTTAAAAAAAAAAAAAAAAAGAATGACTCCTTCTTTTCTGTTTGGGACCATGGGCTGGAAGAGGGGATCCTTGCTGAGCCTGGAAATAAGGGGTGGGGGGAGTGGCTACTACCTCTAGGACTTAGACTTCTGTGGCCCAGTTTCTTCATTTGAAAAAAAAAAAAGGATCAGAATAGATTATTTTCAGGTTTCTTGCAGCTACAAAATGCTATAATTCCAAGAAACCAGAAGCCTTGAATTAAAAGATTTTCCAATAATGGGGCATTTTTTGGAAGATGGCCTCGTCTGCAGGGTCCTAATAAATGAAGAAGCCAACTGTTAAGGGCGGCATTCTCCTACGCTGGTAGTCAATCTCAGAAGTAGAATAACAGCCATTTCTTACGGACCAGTTCCTGTGTACTTCTCCCTGCTCTCCAGGAGCTCCTTATGTCCTCCTCACAGAACTCTGTGAAGTAGGCACTGATCTCTTCTCCATTCTACAAAAGGGAAAGCAGGGTCAGAAAAGTCCCATACTCCCTCTAGGCCATCTTGTGAAGGGCAGAGCCATGTTTCCCAGCCACATTTAACCCAAAATCCTCTGCACATAACCACTGACTTTTACTGCCTCTGTCTTACCATAATGTCTACTCAGAGAAACCAAGCCATCAGAGCCTACAAAAGGTACTTGGACTGAATCAAGGAAAGATCTGTTGCAGGGGGAAATAGGTTGCTGAGGGCCACGACAGGCTTTAAAGTTGGTATAGCCCAGTGAAGCCCAAAGTCTGGCCCGACTGGGATCTTTCGAATTAAAAACTTTGAGACAGAAAATGAGGGCTCTGAATGACCACAGGAGTCCCTGAGGCAAAGTTAGGGTATCACAGGCTTCAACCTGTGCAAAGGAAGAAACTAAGATGATGTGATTTTAATTCTAGACCCAGGAATATGAAGAGTTCAGGTGTAACATGCGTCCCACCACCTGCCACTGCCCCTCTCCAGGGCTCCATCTGTTGGTATAGAAACAAAAAGGGCGGCCTGTTTCGATCAGTCTTGTTTGCCTGTAATTTCCTCCCAAATGAGTAAAATGACAAAGATGAAGCAGACAGTATAATTTGGAGCCAGATTTCCCACACCACATCACATTTTGTAGTAATTCTATGAAATTCAAGTTGGATATTAGAATGTCAGTTTAAAAGGAAACTGGTTATTAGTAAAGGATAACAGGTGCTTTAAAACTATAGTAAGTGCTGACATTTGAAGGAAAGGAAGCATAATAACCAAATGCTTTTTTTGGCTCTGCGTGGAAATGAATAGCCATTCCTTGTCAATTCTCACCTTGGCTTCACTCAAAGACTGCATATACAACAGCAAAGATCTCCAAGAGAAAAATGTTTTGTGCACTGTCAAGGACAAAATAAACCAGGGCATCAATCAAAGTGTAATGGAACAGAGAGATGCGAGATGCCAGAAGGCTAAAACGCAATTGCAATTATGTTTTACTTTATTGGAAAATAATTGTTATAAATCTGTTACCTTGGTCTCCCAGCCTTACTGTATGAAACAACACTTATTTAGATTGGAAGGCATCAAAACACATTTTCTTTTTCCTTGCAGAAGAACTCTGGAGTACGGAAACTGCTCTGGTTTCTAAACATAAAGTATATCACACTATATAAAGTTTCCTTCTCAGAAAGCTATTCAAAACTACCTTTGACATCTGGTTTTTGTCCGAGATGTGTGCTATTTCCATGTGACCACGACAAATGGGAGAATTAAAAATAAATCATCTGTTGGATGGAGATAGTAGAAGAAAACATGATATGCTGGCAACACACAGAATTGGGGAGCAAGAGCCCTGGATTCTGGGTGTGACCAACAGAAAAGCTACATTTCATTTCTGGGTTTCTGTTGCTTTGTTGACATAAAGAAGTGTTTCAGTGGAAAGTCTCTGAAATCTCTCCTGGCCTTAACATGTCATAGTTCTATGTCCATGGAGCAGAGTCTATTACTATCCTATCTACCCTTTTGCCAAGGAAGGGAAATGCAGCTTTCCTTCTGTCAGATCTAAAATCCTTGTTTTACCCTGAAAAATTCATACCCCTTAGGAAGCCATGGAAACCCACTGGTATTATTTTTCTATTTTTCTCCTAAAATGTTCAGCTGGTAGTTTTTTTTTAACTTTTTTTTTTCTTAAAACTAACATATTAAACACTATGTAGAACCTGGATACTACTAAGTGCTTTACAAGATTAACTCTTTTAATTCTCACAACCCCACAAAAAATATATAATTATTCCCATTTTAAGGATAGGAAACCGAGTTACAGAAAGCTTAAGAAATATCTAACAGTAGAGATTTCACAGACCACTTCCAGCATTCTACTCAAGTCTGCGGTGAACCCGGGCTTGGGGACCTATGGCCCATGGGTGGTGGTTGACCAGCAGCACACAGCAGGTGACAATGACCTTGGGAGTCCAAGTATGTAGATATCTAATCATTTTATTCAGAAATCATAAAAGGATTCTTCTAGAGCATTCTTTGTATCCTTCTGACTGGCCCCTCAGAATCAAGTGATTTTCCTTTTTCTCCAGAACACCCCAATACCCAGTATTTACCTCTTTCTTTTTCCTCTCTTCTTCCTTCCGTTTCTTCTCTTCTCTTATCTGTGCTAAGCGCTGTTTTTTGCGCTCTAGCTCAGCTTTTAAGTCACTTTTGTCAGACATGTTGGTTTCCTTGTAAGAAAAAAAAAAAAGTGAATGCATAAAAATAACGTTTCTGTATTATCACTGCAAAAAAAAAAAAAATCATTCAAAAGCTTGAAAATGTGACTTTTTGACCATAGCAGGTTGTATGACTTAGCCTATGTCGAAGAATCAAAGAAACAAATTAAGTTAGGTCTGGTCTCACACTACGCAAATACTTCCCAAAATTTATGTATTTATAAATATTTGAAGCAATACAATAGTATAGTCTCTGCTGGTGGTAAGAGTCATAGCAACCCCAGAATAAGCAAGACATTTTCAGTACAAGTTTCTTAACAAATAAAAAAAATAAGGAAAAAAAAAAAAAAGAGAATCAGGGACGCCTGGGTGGCTCAGTGGGTTAAGCCGCTGCCTTCGGCTCGGGTCATGATCCTGGGGTCCTGGGATCGAGTCCCGCATCAGGCTCTCTGCTCGGCAGGGAGCCTGCTTCTCCCCTCCCCTCTCTGCCTGCCTCTCTGCCTACTTGTGAGATCTCTATCAAAATAAATAAATAAAATCTTTAAAAAAAAAATAAAAGAATCAAAAAAGCACCTTCACAATGACTTCCAATTCAGATGAAAATGAACCAATTCATCCCCACACTGAGAAAAGAAAATAGGCTGTCATAAACCCTTAAAGATGTGTCCTGCTCAAATATCTATGGACTCAATAACCATGTCTCTACTGAGCCTGGGCACAGAGATTTCATTTTGCCTAACATTATATGCATCAGGGAAGACAGCCGCTAAAGACCTAATGTGTTAATCTTCTTTTTCTGTAAAATTCCTCCCGAACTGTCACAATTAATTTCATCTTCAGTACAATCCTATTTCTATAAAAGCTTGATTTGCATGCTGACTGTGATTGTACTTATCCCGGCACTTTCCTTGGCCCAAAGATGTTTATCAACACATGAAACAGTAGCTAACACCATGGCAAGTTCTTGGGGAAGTTTATCTGGATGAAATTTAATTTTAACGTTAATGGGGATGGGGATGCTGGTGGTGAGGGTGCCAGAAATATTTGTAAGTAAAATGAGTTTGGAAAAGACTCACCAAATTGCCAATGATTATATTTATTTCTTTTGTGCTCTCAATTGGAAACTAAGAAAAGGGAAACACTGAGAAATGAAGAAACCCTCTCTGACCCAAATTCCTAAAATAAACACACACACACGAACATCCGTAAATGTCGTGAGTATTAATTTCCATATTATTTATATGCAGCTATAATGAATACATAATGAATCCCTAAGTAGATGAGGAGCAATGAAAGGCAAAAAAGAACCAAAGAATACAAAACAGTGAAAAAATGCTTCAAACTTCCAGCCACTGCCTTTAGAAGGCAGGTAATCAAGAACCTGTCGTCACCCTAAGACACACTTCCCAAGGAATACACACAGCTGAGAAACATACTGTGCTAACTACTATACATAGTCCTGCTCATGGTGTGATGGCAAAGACTTATGACATAACATCAGTAGTAATTACGATAATCAATCTTTGTAATCAATTCATGATCACATCCTATCTTCATTTTTCAACAAAAATTGTTGAATAACTAATACGTGCTCAGAACTCTATAAGACATCAGAGTACAAAGATGAGCAAAACCAGATTGTCTCCTTCAAGGACTACATAATTCAACTTCGTGGGCATGTGGTGCGCTGGAGATGTTCTCTGAGATGCTGCCTTATGGATTGCTAAGTGCTAGGCGTTTTCATCTTATTATCACATTTAATCAGAACAATCCAAGGAGACCAGTATTTTGGTTAATGCCTTGTTTGCAATTTGGATAATGGAGGCTCAGCAAGACCTAAGGCAGCAGAGTCAATCCATTCTGCTGATCCCAGTGTACAAATTTAGGCAGAATGCAGAGCAAAAGAGTAATTAAGATCTATTAGAATGAGCAAGGGTATGCTTTGAGGAGGAGGTAGAATATGGGTTGGATCTCACAGGAGGTCAGGAACTAGCAAAGAAGGGAAGATACAGATAGGCTAAGACCTATAGAATGGGAACCTGCAGGCAAAGAGACATGGGTGAATCCAAGCCCAGAAAAATACAAACTTTAGTTGGTAAGAATGGATATGTGGGGCAACACAGGAAGCCTTGGGAAAACAGAAAAGTGAGTTCCATTTGGTGTAATGAGAGATGGGAAATCACTGCAGCTTTCTGAAAGGGAAAGTGACGAAATAAAGATGGAATTTGCTTATGCCTATTCTTGTCCCTGTCTGGGAAACAGACAGGAGCAGAAACTGGAACTAAGGCAAGCTGCTGGGAGGCTGGTGCCAACATCAGTCTGGAGCAACTGCACCTGCCCTGGGATGGCAGGCAGATGGAAAGACAGAGCGCGGGGACGTGGGCGGCTGAAAGTGCACCAAGAAGGAAGTAAGTCTCGGTAGCCTTTGGGTATGGAAGCCGAAGAGGAAGATTCAGTAACAACTCACCTTTGAAAGAGCAAGGAGGATGGCAATGAAGTTGGGAAGAGAAGGCAAAAAGGAAATCAGGAAACAACTTGTAGCAGGATGTAATTTGGGTGTCAGTGGAATTTCTAGGCAGAAAGAAAACATAGATAAAATACTACAGATGGGGAAAGAAGCTGGATGGGAACAGGAACTGGGGCGCAGAGTTCTGAGTCATCCACCTACGAAGATGAAATCTGAGTCACACACTGAGTCCTGCGGGAGCCAGGCAGACAACGTGAAGAAGCAAAGCCGTGACGAAGGGCAGCCAGAGAGGAAGCACCTGCCTGAAGGAGGCAGTTCTGTCCGGCTCTGGTTCATGGCTGATGTGAAGAAGAGGAATCCAAGTAGTTAGATCTTCGGATTTTTTTTTTTTTTAAGAGAAACCATGGAACAGATAAAAGTCAAGTTTGTCACTAACATATAATTTGCCAGTAATTTTTAACACCAGTGGGCAAAAATCCTGGCAGGAGAAAATTAGAACCTAATTCCAGAAGCTGTCTGAGAAGTTACAGCTTCTCTTTCTCACCTGTAGGAAGATTTGCATTTCATTTTTTTTTTTTAGATTTTATTTATTTATTTATTTGTCAGAGAGAGAGAGAGAGAGAGACAGAGCACACAAGCAGGCAGAGTGGCAGGCAAAGGCGGAGAGAGAAGCAGGCTCCCTGCCCAGCAAGGAGCCTGATGCGGGACTTGATCCCATGACCCTGGGATCATGACCTAAGCTGAAGGCAGTGGTTTAACCCGCTGAGCCACCCAGGCATCTCTGCATTTCATTTTTGAGATTTTTTTTTTTTTTTGGCTGTCAGAAATGTCAGAAATGAAATGTCCAATCACACCTATAGCATAGGTGTGTCATTTGGTGCTGTCCACAGCCAGTGGAAACTTCTCAGAGAAAACTCATTGGTCTTCCTCTGGTCCACCAGAAAGGCCTGTCATGACATCAGCTATCCACTATGCTCATGAAGGAACAAACCATGTAATTACAACATCTTATATTTGTCATGATTTTGTAGTAAAACTTCATTCACGAGTAGGAAATAATAAATGTTTTCCGTACATTTCTGCAAAGAGGCAAAGTTCTTCTTACAACTAATAAATATGTCTGAACATTGGTCATTTCAGTTGGTGTTACTGGCCACAGAGCCAAAATTTTTAAAATAAGCAACAAAAACACCAAGGGGAACTTTAAAAAATTCTGAGGTAGTGATGTTTCAAATAACACACTTCACTTTTCAGAAGTTGTAGAGTCACAATGGCAAAAGACAGCTATAGAGTACCTTCCACTTATGGATTTTTTGGATCTGCTTCAAAATAGACACTTTGCATCAACACCTAGGAGAATAAGAAACCTCAAGGGAACACCTAGCAAGGGGGTTGGAAAGTCCACATTAGGGTAAATGAATGGGCCTTTACACGTAGTAAATGGCTGCAACAGGGACACGAAATGTAGTGTCAGCACTGAGCTCCACAGGCTTTCCAGAGGGGACTTGCTGCTCTGACTCACTCAATCTCCGGGCACATCAAGCAAAGCAAATTGAGGAGCAAAGCACCGGGGACGTGAGTTATAGGGCTTCCTGTGGTGAATGCAGGTCATTGCAAAGGCAATCTGGACGCTTTCAGTTTAAGAAAACAAGAGCCAGAGCAGCCAGCTGCTAATTATTGCTCACTTACTTCATACGCACAAAGAGCTGGCCTCTTTCATCTCAAGCTGGCAAGGGGTCAAGTAGAGAAATCAAACCCACCTCTAGGTGTTTGTAAGTCTCTTGTCTGATCATCAACCCAGTCTGCCACCCACCAGCCAACTACAGCTTAACTCCGTCCTGGCTTAGGGCCAATTACAGCTCAGCCTCGCTGACTACATCCATTCCGAGGTCAGATGATGCACCTTTATGATGCCTGCTCAGTCCTCCTCATCACAGGGTCCTATATGCCAAAGGCGTTTTCTGTTGGTGACATTCCCCTTGCCTACACTCTCTTATCCAACCCATGCTTCATAGCTCCTTCCACCTCTGCATCTTAACTCTCAGTCTCCTGCAAATTCTCCAGCTCTTCCATCACTGTGTACAATTCCATTTCATTCCATTTTCTTTCTTGCCTTGTCCCTCAGGTTATCCCCCCGTGCCCCTCCCCTCCACAAGAGAGATCCAAAAGTTCAAATCAGCTACTCCATTCCTCTGGGCTCCATACACAAATCCTCAA
>ML106439.1:155725-170853 GCA_003697995.1 Taxidea taxus jeffersonii
GTTAGCAAGAAAACATGGTACTTCATTTGCAAGGCATGGCAAATAGCTAACATCCTTAGGCATAAATGATCTCTTAGAAACCAATAACAAAGACTCTAATATTCTAAGGGAAATGGCAAAAAACAAAGCAAAACACAAAAAACCACATAGAGGAAAATGAAATAACAAATGACTAATAAGGTTTAAGGACATAGAAAGATGACTGAACTGAACAATAACAGAAGAAAAACAATTCCTTTGTAATATCACATTGTCCAAGATTAAAACATTGACACCTACCATTTATACTGTTCTAGAAAACAGGTCTCATAAACACTAGAAGACAAGACTAATGAGGACAATCTATACAATTTGGAGAAAATCTCTACTTTTGATTCAAAATATAAATCGTGGATATACTTGATTGCAGTGAAGTGGAAATATTAGTTCAACAAAGTAGATGGAGAAATTCAAAATTTATATAGAAGCATGTTTGTGGCATAAAATATTTGTAGCTAACACAGTTCCCTTAACCCTGGTTTACTCTTTATTCCCTTGCTTCACTATAACTCACCTCTACCAAATGTCTCAGTTCTCATAACTTTTGCTTCAGCCCATCTCTGATCCCAGTAAATGGCCATTTGATCCAAGTAAATGAATCAATGTAATTAAAAAGCTTAGAATGATGCCTGGCAAATGAATCCAAGTAGTTAGATCTTCAGATTTAGAAACAGAAAGCTGTTTCTCCTCTTCTTCCTCCCCCTTCTCTGCTTCCCCTTTTCCTTCTCTTCCTCTTCTTTTTCTATTATTATTGTTATTACCTTTTTATTTTTTATTATTTTTAAAAATTTATTATTTATTTGACAGACAGAGATCACAAGTAGGCAGAGGGGCAGGCAGAGAGAGAGGGAGAAGCAGACTCCCTGCTGAGCAGAGAGCCCAATGCAAGTCTTGATCCCAGGACTCTGGGATCATGGCCTAAGCTGAAGGCAGAGGCTTTAACCCACTGAGCCAGCCAGGCGCCCCATGTTATTACCTTTTTTTTAAATCCTGCCAACTCTTTTCCCCATCGCTAAGTCCATCCTAATTCAATAACCAAAGTCATCATTCAACATTCACTGAAATCATTCAAAAAATATTACAGTGAGAAATACATTAAAGGTATAGCATGTAATTGATTTAATAGTAATATAATCAGAGTGAGAAAACCCAGTCTGTGCTCCAAGACAGTCTAAGGCGCTTCAGAGCAAATAGAAGGAGCTTCTCAATCTAATGGATTATAAAATGGAAGGTATATGGTTAAAGAAATGTTACTCAAATTTTAAAAAAGTTTTTTAAATTAAATGTAGTCATTTAATCTACTAGTAGTAAAATTCTTCTCAAATTTTCTGTTGAACATAGCAGTTACATATCAAGCTGTTCAGGTAAGCATCCTCCCCTATGTCCTCAACTTTCCCCAGAGGACAGAAAGGCACATGGAGACATGGCTTGCTCTCTAATGAACTTAGTTGCAGGGAAGGTCACTCCTGCTCTTCCATCATAGAAATGCCTCATGGGCCCAAGTCTCAATGGAGGAAAAGCTGGGGAGAGGAAGGAAGGTGGAAGACATGAGAGAGAAAAACATGGACACTGAGGAAGGAAAAAATGAAATAGGTACTTTTAAAAAAGATCTATTTACTTATTTATTTGAGCAGGGGTAGGGACAGAAGGAGAGAATCTTCAAGCAAACTTTCCACTGAGTGTAGAGTCCAATGCAGGGTTCGATCTCATGAGCCATGAGATCACACACCTCAGCCAAAACCAAGAGTCTGATGCTTAACTGACTGAACCCCTTGGTGCCCCCAGAAGTCATTTTCACACTTGTCCTTGTCTTTCCAGTTAACCTAGCATCTCCTTCACACTTTTTAAGATTTTATTTATTTACCTGAGAGGGAGAGAGAGTGAGAGAGAGAGCATGAGAAGGGAGAGGATCAGAGGGAGAAGCAGATTCCCCATTGAGCAGGGAGCCCAATGCAGGACTCGATCCCGGGACACGGCCTGAGCTGAAAGCAGTCGCTCAATCAACTGAGCCACCCAGGCACCCTCCTTCATGCTTCTTATGCGAACACACATCCATAAAAAAAGATTTTCAGCATTTCTTGACCCCCATGGGACTCACAGCCTACATTTTCCCTTCGGCACATACCATCATGAAATGGCTTAGTCCTGTCTAGAACCAAGTATCTAACAGAGGAGGAGCGAAGGGTTTAATTCTGTTTACACAGCTGCCAAGTAATAGACCCTCCCAAGGCTTAGCTTTTGAACACTATAGACCCTTATTTCCTTTCAGTTGTCTACATTGGCAGCAGTTTGAGATTCCATTTCTAATGCTGGCATATGCAAATGTATTTTTAAGCTTTAAGTCAGAATCCTAAGAGGTTTAAATCATTGCCCAGCTGTTGCCAGACTCATTGAAAAAAACAAAAACAAAAACCCAGAAACAATTTCTCTTTTTCTGCCTGGAAACAATTGCTCCTGTCAGCTCTTTACTATGAGCCGCTGAACTTCTCATTGGCCACTAGGTATGCATACGAAATTTGATCTTGCACAACCTTGTTTCACCTGCCTAGCTTTTCATAAAATACAGCTGCCTTCTTCCGCTTGGATACGTAGCCAAGGGATGCTACGGAACACAGCCATTTGTCCATTTTTACAGCGATGCCTCACCTTCTGTAAAAGGACGGTTGCGGAAGTCTCGAGAGGGGGTTGATTGGTGAAAGATGTGGGAGGGTTATTTGCTAAATTTTTACAGCCATCAGCACACTATAAAAACAAAATTCTCATAAAATCCACTTCATAGTAGAAAGATGCTTAGGCCTGGTCTACTGGCACTACAGATGAGCAGTTTGCGAACACTTTGGTCTCAGCATCCCATGATGCTCTTCCTTCTCGGTGACCTCAAATAGCTTTTGTTTATATGGGCTACCTCTAACAACGCTAACCATGTTAAAAATCAAAACCAATACAGCTGCAAATATTTAATAATTCATTTTAAAATAACAATAAACTTGTTACTTAGTAACAAAATTTTCATGAAGAGAAAACCATATTTTCCAAGGCAAAAAAAAAAATAGTAAGAAGAGTATAATACATTTTCACATATATCTTTAATATCTAGCTTAATAGAAGTCAACTGGATTCTTACAGCTGCTTCTACATTCCGTCTATTGTGATATACTGTTGTTCTTGTAAAGAAAATCTGATCTCACATAAATACGTATTCCAAAAAACGAAGAGTGTTTAAATAGCCTCTCAAGGTAATTCTAGATATTCTTCAGTATTACACCAAAATTCAATAAATGTCAGTTTCTTAAAGTTGTCATTGCATATTCACATGGCAACATCAATCAATGAACTTTTTGTACTCTGTTACATTAAAATTTACTGGTCTATCTTAAACATTGAATCTTTTATTCATGTATGATGTTATAACATTATACATTTGTTATCTAGAAAATTATTTAGAAAATTATGCAGATTTCTCAAATGTTGGCACCTTTTATTGTACAGTATCCTGCAAATCAAACTTGGCAATGCCATTACCAAACCCTTCAGAAAAGTCTCTAGGAATGGTCAAGTTGTCATGGTGGCAGACACAAATTTTCCAAAGTTCTAAGTTTTGCATGAAAGCTCAAATTCTGTCACTAGCCACAAATATTGCTAGTTACATTCTTGAAGTGACAAGCCCATGCCATTGATTGTTGATAAAATTGCTGCCAAATACCCAAGTCTGAATAATTATAGTTTGTGAATTGTTCCTTCAGGTAAACATAGTGCTTCAGGGGAAAACGCAGCTAGTGTAGCCCGTAACTCACACTGTTGCACAAATCCCGTCTCGAGACAACCACTGAGCTTTGGGAGGCAGCAGAAGTGACTTCTGTGTTCCCATCAATCACACAGTAAGGACTGTGCGCAAGGGTGGAGATTTAATATAACTAACATTTTTGTTTCTGCTTCATGAAGGACATTCTTGTTTGTTTAAACTGCGAGCGTGTGGCAGGGGAGTCTGAAGCCGGTACCAGTACGGTGTGGTGTCACTGTCTCAATTCCTGCTAAGGTATCAGCAGGGTCACCTGCCGTTACTTTCACACCGTCCTTGCAAATGTCAATATGGCAAAAAAGAGAAATAAAAATAACATTTTGTGAAAATAGTTTTGACCTCAGAGTCCCAAACACACTTCAGGATCCCCAGGGAGCCTCAGACCACATGTTGCCTTACCCACTTCTGATAAGCTGGAGTTGATTCTAAAGCCTCTAGAGACTGAAAAGAAATGATGCCAAGTGTTGCTGTAAGGACCCTAAGCAGAGGGCTTTATGAGGGAGGTTCCTACAGAAGGCTAGGGAGGAAAGACTCCATAACTATATATAAAAGATTTCTCATTTCTGACTTGCTTAAGCCAGGTCACTAATAAGGAAGAGAAACTGGGAGGGCCTCTCTCACTCCTCATTCTCCTCCTCCCCTCACTACATGCACAAATTCATGGGCCTCAGCCCGGCTCGAAGGTAAGCTAAATGGTCGCTAAGAAAATGTAGACTTCCCTGTTGTGCGAAAAGTCTTTGTTTGTTCTTTTCATTTTGCTGTTTTAACCATTACAATCTTACATGTTTGTTTCAGGACAAGAACTTCAAAGGTTATATGATCCAGTACTAGTATTTTACCCATAAATAGGGAAAGTGAGATGCCGTTATCTAAGGTCACTACCATTAAGTGGACAAATCAGAGCTGGAAATACCAGAGCTCTTTATTCTTGAATACTTTTGCCAAATAATGCTTCTCTTTTGGTGTTTACTTATTCAAGATTTTACCCATTTTAGTCAAAAGGAAGCTCTTCTTACACAGAAGGCTTTTAAGGTACCTCCTGATCAGCCCAACCTTGCAGTCACTCTCTACCACCACCTGGTGGTGGCAAATGTAAATTGCATGGGAGAGCTGACGGGGAGAAAAGGCTTTTGCCTCTGAAATTCCCAAACGCACCACCAAAGCCAATACTGGGTAGCCCCAAGACTGCAAGAGTTTCATCCACGTACGAAGGATTTATTTATGTCAATAGAGAACTACTGTTTCGATAGGGGGAGGATAAAAATCTCAGTACATACATATAGTTAAATATCTGTTGATTTTTCTGGGCTCTTCGCAATTTTACTCACATTGGGTTAATTCGTGACTGGAAAATCAGGCCATATTTCTAAATTAAGCTTCTTGTATCACTCTTGTTGAATCTGTGAGCTATATTTAAGATTGTTGTGTCTGCATATTATCTCTGGTGCACTTTCCCTGTTGCAGGATTCTGAGCTCCCCCCAACCGTCCTGCTGAAGCTGTAAATGAGGCTCGGGCAATCGCGGCACATTACACAGAAGAGACTCTCAAGCCCTCCACACAGAAGCCCATTATGCTAGAGAGAAAAATCAATCCAGAGGGTATCTACCCTCTCATCTAGTTAACAGAGTCGAGATGAGAGCTCTCAGAACTCACAGGCCTCAAAAACCACTGATATCTTTGCCAAAAAGTTCTGGGAAATTTTGAGTTATTTCTGACCCCGACAGGGCATTCCACCAATTGAGAGACTCAACAAGCTTCTCTTTGTTAAATGAATCATTCCTCAATTAAGGGAATCGGCCATTCACGTCATAGCTTATCTTGGAGTTAATGTCAGGCGAAGTCGAGAGTCCTCTGGAAGTGCGCATCTCAAGTAGCATCCTTGAAGGAGTATGAAACTAAAGATGGGACAGTTTGGACAACCAGAGGGCAGTGTTTTGTCACTAAGAATTAGGACAGAAAAGGAACCGGGGAAGAGAATCAGAAGAAAGGAGATGAGAGCCCTCCGGGGAGTATGAGGAGGGAAACTAGAGTGAGTTAAGAAGCGAGGCATTGCACAGAGCCCTGCAGAAGCACCCAACGTCAGGTCGAGATAGATGCAAAAGACGGACCGCCTGCCTAGGCCAGAGGTCAGGTAAAGAAGCCAAATAAAGAAGGCTACCCTTACTGGACTTCATATGAGACTACGTATCTGGGCTCCTAGAAGTTCAAAAGCACTTCAGAGCAAACAGAAAGGAGCTTGTCTACCTAAAGGGGCACTTTGAGGAGCGCGTGGAAAGGGGCAACTTCTCCACACACCATGATGTCATCTTCCTTGGAAACCTGCCCAGTGGCTCCTCGGCCTCATCTTGGACACCTAATGGGCATTGAACAAACAGTTGCTGTTATGTAAATGGTTAAAGATGGCTCCCATGTGTTGGTTCCTACACTGTTTACTTCTTCACATCAAGCTAGAACCATCAGCTCAACACCCTATGGCACCAAACACAAACTGATATATCCAGTTGCTTTACGTATAGCTCTGATAAGCATATTTTAACCATTTAGAGCCCACCCAATTTGCCTGCCCAGCAAAACTTCACCCAGTAACTGCTAGCTATAGATAGCCAGCCCCTGCCCTGAGATTCCCCACCTAGACACATTCCCTTTTTCCTCTGTGGGTAGTGAAGCCATGCTTCAGGGTCTGGAAAGTCTCCTGCCATGCCATACTCTCCAGGTGCCATCCAATGAAGTGTGTTGTGCAATGCTGCCACCTCATGGTCCCGCCTTCTCCTTGACCAGCCCAGAAATCCTCAGTCACCACATTCTCACAGTCTTCCCCATGCCTCCCAATTTTGCCACCTAATATTTCTAAGCCTGCCCTTGCCTATCCACGTCTATTCATGCTGCCCAATATCAGTCTTCATGTGGCTCACCTGACAACCTGACAGCCCTCTTCTCGCTGATCTTCCTGTCCCCATACTAGCCTTACTCCCTGATGCTCTCCATGTCCTCCACACTGTGTCAGGGGGACTCTCCTGTTGCTCAGATATGACGACTGCACTCCCTTGACTAAAACACTTCGATAACTTCCTTCAAAGGTGCAAAACAACGGTGCCTGGGTGGCTCAGTCATTAAGCATCTGCCATTGGCTCAGGTCATGATCCCAGAGTCCTGGGATCCAGCCCCACATCGGGCTCCCTGCTCTGCATGAAGCCTACTTCTCCCTCTCCCACTTTCCCTGCCTGTGTTCCCTCTCTCTCTGTCTCTCTGTCAAATAAATAAATAAAAACTTTTAAAAAAATGCAGAACATGTCCCAACTCCCTACCTTGCACAGAAGATGCCCTTTTTGCCCATCTCTCTGTCCACGTATCCCTCTACTTCTTAGTTCACATTTTACTGGTATATATCAAGTTGTTTCCTTCCTTTGTACCTTTACAGATTCCAGAAATGCTCTTCTCACCATTCATTACCTGATGATTCCTATTTATCTGTCTTAACTCAATCACATTCCCTCCAGGAACGCCTCCGGGGGCTTTAAGCCAGGGCCCAGGACTCCTTGCTGGTGGCCCCAGAGCACCCTGTGCATGTGCACGGTCTGCTGGAACACATGCCTCACTGCCTGGTTAAGTCCTGTTTATGGGATTCTCTCCTCCTGCTACACAGAAAGCCCCTCAAAAGGACAGGTCATATCTAATCTATGCCTGTATTTCTAGTGCTTGGCAGTGAGTGCCCAGGAAATAGCTCTTGAGCTACTAAACAACCATTAGATAGAAATGAGAAATCTGTGGGGTGCCCGGGTGGCTCAGTCAGTTAAGCATCTGCCTTTGGCTCAGGCCGTGATTTCAGGGTCCTGAGATTGAGCCCGGAGTCTGGCTCCCTGCTTAGCAGGGAGCTTGCATCTCCCTCTCCCTCTGCCCCGTCCCACCACTCATGCTCTCTCTCTCTCTCTCAAATAAATAAATCTTTTTTAAAAATCTGTGATTTTGCTATCAGGAATTTCCTAATCATCATTAAATTGTGTCAGTGCACTAAGCTTTAAATGACCAAACTCAGAAGTTCCCTCTAATTATGCAACCAATTTCTATTCCCACGGGAAGGGGGTGGGAATTGACTTGTCACCCACCAGTACAAGTGTGCAAGGAGCACATGGGCCTAACATTGCCTGATCCACCCAACTATCTTTTCTCCTAAATCACTACCATTATATACCCACTGATGTAATTTTGTCCTGCCTGGTTTACATTTTTAATCTCGGTTTTCTGAATCTGAAAGACTATTTATCAAAAATCCATTCTATTTATAATTGACAGCCACTGTTATTTACCTCAACCAACAAATTCAGAAATCTAGAATCTATTGCTCAAAATGCCGTAAGGATAAATAGTCATAGTGACAGTTGGGCGTTCTTTTTAACAGGGAGGTAAATGTATCAGTGCTCTAGAACACAGCCGTCTTGCACTTAAAGCTGTTTCTCTGAGTTGCAAAGATGAGGAGTGAAGATGTCTAAAAATAAACAACTCTCGGGTAACCTGTGGGGCTGATCTTCAAAATAACTGGTAACAGGCAAATCTTCAGACATGACCAGCTTTGGCTTTGACTCTGCTCTTCCCATAAAAGGGCCAGATCTTCCATGCAGCCCAGTTAAACCAAGACAGCTCTGACCAGTGGGCCTGCCCGGAGTGGCCACTCTAGCCTGACAGAGAACAGGGAGATTCAATATGCCTGGATGCTCTTGCACCTCACGACGAAGAACAAATTTAAACTGTCATACCAAAAGAAATATGATCGAGACACATTAATAAAAATAAGGGAAGGAAAAACTGTAAAGCTTAAATAATGAAGTCAGAATTGATTTTCTCAATATAACTCAGCAATATAAATGTTCCAGAGTCAATCTGTTTTAATCTCCTAAAAATATAAGTTATTAAGATATCTCGACATCTTAAAACCAATTAATTCATCCCTCTCCCAGGCTGACTACAAAATTCTCAGGAACTTGTAATTAAGCCTGCCTGATTTTAGAAACCATCAATCCCAGCTGCTGTTACGATGAGGAGAGAAGCACATGCCCAGGAGGGACCCAGTCCACACCTCTGCCATGCGGAAAGCCGGGATTCAACCCCCGGCCTCTGGAGCACATGCTCATAAGTGCTGCACACGCCTGTACTTGCAGGATTTCCCATCTTCCCTTCCTCCACCTACTGGCCTTAGCGTCCCTTTGGTTCATTCATTTTCCTTTGTGTTCTTTGCTGTAGCCACCCACATCGTAACAGCAGTTTTCCTTCTCATGTTTGTTCTACATGTGATGAAGAATAAAAAAGCTGAGAGAAACACAAAGATCCCGTAAATCAATATAGTCCGTGGTACTGTGCTCACAAGGACACAGGGAGAAGGTTCCCTGGAGAAGATGACATAACAGACCGTCACAGAGGAAGACGAGACCTGCGGAAGGCAGGAGAGGGGTGCCTCCCCGGCGGAGAATGCATGGGCAAAGGTGGGGAGGTGGGAGAGAGAATGGTCAGTCTGCGGGACGAATAATTTGATACGGATGAAGCACTGAATACGAAAGCAGATGGAGCCAAGTCAGGGTGGAAATGCAGCCAGATACCAGATCCCAGAGGATGAGCAACCAACCGTCCCAGTTTGCCGAGAAGTGAGGGGGTTCTCTGAATGCAAGCCTTTCAGGGCTAACACCAGGAAAATGCCAGGCAAACCCAGACCCTTTGGTCACCCTACAGCCAAAGGGCTGCCCCGCCATGTTTTCATGGGCTCCGAACTTCTCCGAGACAGCAGGAATGATTTGAACAAGTAAAAGACCAGGTAATTTTTTCCTAGCTTGCAATACACATGACAATAGCCTTTTTAAACATGGGTTACAACAACCCACTGCTGAGTTACAAAATCAAGTTAGCTGGTGGTCACAGGTGGTAGTTTTTGTGATGAGCAGATCGGAACTATTAGAATGCATGGCAAATGGTAAGGGCAGTGACTGGTTCATGGTTTCTTGTTTTGGACGTACATATATTCAGTGTTATGTATAAATTTTATTTATTATTGTTTCTACCTTTGTCCTTTTTCGGCCAACATTTTGCATGACATACACCCACAGATCATGACAGTATGTGTATATACAGCACACTGGGGTAAACAGGGAAAGCCATTCACTATCATAGGAGACTGACCTGGGCTCTGACCACCCTGAGAGCCAAGAGATTAACATCCAAGTACACATGTAACCTGGAATCCATTCACAGAGCGCTGGTGGGAATGTTCTACCACAGAATGACCAAACCAAGCTCAGCTCTATTTGTTTAAATCTACCAGAGGAAGAAAGTAAAAAAAAAAAAACAAAAAAAAAAAAACAAAAAACAAAAAACCAACAAAACAATACAAAATAAATCCCTGGATACTTCAAGGCACAAGCACATCAAGGCAGATGTACTTACAAAGATTAACCCGCTTTTCTGGCTACCGATGAATGCCCGTAAGAGTACAGAAAATCAATGCTGCCAGAAATGCATGACCATGACACGTTTCCTGCACATCATGTCAGCACGGATGCCAAATGACCCTGGGATTTGGGAATTTGCTATCTGTCCCATCAGCACAACTTTTATATTCCTTTTAGAAAGCAAATACCCATCTGAAAAAGCTTGGCTGCAAAATCCCTCGCCGGGCCCTGCACACAGTCTTCTGGTTGTGAATAGATAACTCAGTGGTATGAGGCAGTGTTCACAACAGATTTCTCATCCAGTCCTAAAAGGCTTAAACCTTTCTGATACTCATGTGTATTTTTTACTTCAAGATTTAAAAAAAAAAAATTTAGCTAGAGTCGGTTTCAACCATCTGTCTCTTTGACTGAAAATAGGAGGCAGGCTTTTGCATATTGGCTTTTGAAGAAAACTAATTTGGCAGAAAGAATTAAAGAGAAAGAAGAATTATATCTCAATTTTTAAGACCATACTAAGGAATGGGACGCCTGGGTGGCTCAGTTGGTTAAGCGGCTGCCTTCGGCTCAGGTCATGATCCCAGCGTCCTGGGATCGAGTCCCATATCAGGCTCCTTGCTCGGCAGGGAGCCTGCTTCTCCCTCTGCCTCTGCCTGCCTCTCTGTCTGCCTGTGCTCGCTCTCTCTCTCTCTCTAACAAATAAATAAATAAAATTAAAAAATCTTAAAAAAAAAAAAGACCATACTAAGGAGTAGCAAAATATCCAAAGTAAAGAGTAACTGTCATGGCCACATCTACATCCATTTCTGCCCCTTAAGCTGTCCCCATTCCTTGGGGTGTCACAATTACCCCCAAGGAATGCCTGTCACCATCAAGGCTGATGTCCTTAATTGAACATCACTCCGATTAGACCTATGCCAACCAGTCATAGCCCTGGGAATGGCAGAGTGGAGACATAAAAGTGACTTCTTGGTTCAAGTGGCATTCGGTGTGGTGGGAGATGAGGATAGCAGATACACTCCAAGAATTTGGAAATAATAGAAATGTAGCACAATCACTTTCTGAGAGTTAAACTAGACCTACTCTTAAAACACAGGCCATCACACAAGTCAGAACTATAACTACAGGAACAAAATGTCACAGGTAGGGTTGAGCAAATGTCATGGAAAACCACCACATAATGAGCAGTGAACAACTACAAAAACGTTTATAATTAAAGGAAAATGGAAAAGTGCTGTGACACTTGTTCAGGTTTTCTGCAGTATGTCTGGGAGAAGGACACCCTGACCAGTTGACATCACCTTTTCCATGCATCATCACAGTGGCATCAGGCCACCACCCTGAAACACCAGCTATGACAACCACTCCCCATGTTCTGGCTCCATGTATATCATCCAAACTTCAGCCTTTCCACACTTCAGCTAAAGGCAACTCCTGAGCTAGCCTCCTAGTTAACTCGGGCCAAAAATCTTGGAGTCATCCTTGATTTCTCTATCAAATTCCATATCCAGACCATTAGCAAATTATTCAAGCTCTACTTTCCAAACACTTCCAGAATCAGCCTGTCTTCACCACCTCCCCTGCCATCACCCTGCCCAAACCACCAACCTCTCTCATCTGAATTATTGCAAAAGCCTCCACAATGGTCTCCTAGTTCCTACCCTTGCCCCCTCTCCTTGCAGGCTATTCTCAGCTGTAACAGTAATTCTTCAGAACACAAGCCAAATCATGTCACTTCCTTGCATAAAGCTCACCAAGGGCTCCCATCTCAGAGTAAAAGCTAAAGTCCTACAATGGCCCCTGTGGCCCTACACAATCCAGGCTCATTACTTTTCTGACCTCATTCCCAGACCCTCTTTGTTCCTATTCCTCAAACACATCAGGTACACTCCCACCCCAGGGTCTTTGGTTGTGCTATTTCCTCTGCCTGATACTAAGTATCTGAATGACTGGCTTCTTCAAATCTTAGATCAAATTTCATCTCACTGAGGCCTTACTTGGCCATCCTACTGAAGAGAGTAAACTACTCCCTTCACAACACCTGCATTCTCACACTTTTCTACTGCCTTATTTTTCTTCATTAAGGGTATTACCAATTAACATATTCTATAACATATTTAAGTATCTTTCATTGTTTGTCCTTTCCCCCAGAATTTAAACTCCAGCGAAGGCAGAGATTTTGTCTATATTGTTCACCAATGTATTGCCAATACTTAGAAAAATGACTGGTAGAAAGTTGCTAATAAATGTTTGTTGAGTGAGTGAACAAAGTTGGCTTCAAAACTGTGCCTGCATGAGCTCCTCCCTCTCTTCTCAGCCTTGCTTTCTATAAAGTGTCAAAGCTCCACTGGCTTTGAGATTCTCGTAGGTTTGTTCACCACTCTCCTTCTCAACCCTTTTGCTGTGATCTGGTGTCCTTAGTTGTCATATGATCGTCACACCTGGAATCTGCCCCCCTTCCCAGTCCTCTTGAATGTATTATATGACTGGACTATCTGCTTGATTTTTTGATACCCATGTTACCTCTGGACAAAACCTTCTGGATTACCCCTAACCCCCTCAGGCTAGCACTATCCCAACCATGCCCAGCTCAGACCTCCGATACCAAGAACCTAAGAACCTGAATTCTCAGATTTCAAAAAACTGACCTATAAGCAAGGGCACTGTGATCCCATGGGAAGTTAGGTTTCTCTGGCTGGTCAGTTAGTTGGCTTTATATCTATGGCCTAATATATAACATATACTTTCTTGTGTGAATGCGTCACTAAACCATTAGAGAATTTGGGCTCTATAAGAACAGTCTAATATCTAGACCCTCAGAACTAAGATTTAAGACCTTAATCCTACCTATCTGTATAGCTGACTGCTGACTGGTCCTAACGGTACCTCCATCTCTGTTACTGCAACAGGAGAGCTGACTGCAGGCGAGAGTGTCCATGACCAAGAACGTCACCTACTCATGTTTTTAACATGGGAACAGGAATGCGTATGTACACACAGCCACCGGACCCCGAGTTCCTTTGGCAGGTCAGAGCACCTCTTCTCTCCACCTCTCCAGTCCCTGAACAGTCACCTTTTGTAGGAAAGCAGTAGAGGATGAAGGGGAAAGAGTGGGGTGATTTACCTGATGGAAGGAGATGTGAGACTACTTTGGATATCTGAGCATGGTTCCTTCCCCAGACATTTGCAAAGGAGAGAGAAGTGCACTAATCAACAAAATTTTCTAATTTGCTAAGAGTCAGGAAACCCAAGTAGTTGTCTCCATGATGCTAACCTTATCTTTATGTTAATGCAATTTAATCCATACTCACTGAGCCCCTACAAAGCAAAGTACCTCCTGGATGCTGTGAGGCTTACACAAATGATTGAGATACATCTATCTCAAAAAGCTTATAACATGGGAAAGAGAACAGACCATGCCACCCCAAAATATGACTTTTTGACATAAGGATTATCTTAAGTCGTTTTTTTTTAAAGTCGGTTATTTTTAAGAAACAACAGATATAGGAGAAGCTCTAAAAGCTTAGTAGAAGTTGCTTTTTTGTAAGAGTCACTTAAATGTATAAGGGAAGTCTCTATTTCTAAGGGTTCTTCCTTTCTGTGCCAGGAAGAGGAGGATGACTCAGTCTCCACAAACTATTATTAGTGAAAAAGGTATGGACTGAGAATTTCATTACACCCTCACTCCTGATGACTTTTACCCCTACCCTGGCACCTCCCATAACCCCAACATCCTTTGTGTTTATCTGGAAATGTTATTTAAGTAGTGGCTTGAGATATTTTGGAGAGTTACTCAGTTTTCCTGGGTCTCTCCCATGTGCACAGGAAGTATACAAGTTATTAAACTTGTTTTGTGTTCCTTCTGTCGATCTTTCTTTTTTTTTTTTTTTTTTAATAGGGGGGAGTGGAGGTTCTCAGACAAGAATCTAGAAGAACAGAGAGAAAATTATTTTTCCTCCCCCACATACGGTACAGTCTGAAAACAACAGCTCCACTGCAAGGGACAATGGATAAATACATGATAAAGGTTTAAGTCACAAGAAGGGGCGTGCCTGGGTGGCTCAATCGGTTAAACATCTGCCTTTGGCTCAGGTCATAATCTTGAGGTAATGGGATCCAGCCCTGCCAGGCTCCCTGCTCAGTGGGGAGCCTCCTCCTTCCTCTACCTCTCCCCCTGCTTGGACACTTTCTCTGTCAAATAAATGAATAAATAAAATTTTAAAATACATGATAGATAGGTAGATAGAGTGAGCACACGGAGGGCACGCAGGAACTGGAGCACAGAGTGAGCTTCCTAAAGGAGGGGCTGTGAGAGCCACACATGGAAACATGGGTAGAATGTGAACTGGGGAAGCATTTCCAGCAGAAGGAGGGTGAGCATGAGAGAAATGGCAGGGACAGGAGGCAGCGGTCTGCACTTGGGGAATGGCAAACAGTTTTGTTGGACAGCAGCCTAATGTCAAGCAGGCTCAAGGTGGCAGGCTGCGATGAGGGACAAGCTGGAAAGGTTTGTGCTGGACGCTGCATCCTCGGGTCATAACTCAGATCAATTGTTTCCACTCTTTGTAGAAGAAGTTATCTATTTTAAAACCTGTAAGGGTCTTGAAAAAAAAAAAATCAAGCATTTCCATGTTAAACCAATGCAATCTATTCAATGTGTTAAGCAATGCAAACACTAGAATTAACACTTCCCTTACATACGACACCTTTGCTGTATATGATGAAAAAGTGAGAAAGCAAAAGCTCAAAATAGGTACTTGAGCATTCATAATAAGTTCTTTGCATAAGATAAGCATTCAGGGTGAGGACTCTACCCAGTCCCCACCCCCAGGAGCCTCGTAGTTTGCTTTTTTCTTCGTGC
>ML106440.1:0-12598 GCA_003697995.1 Taxidea taxus jeffersonii
GAGCCAGTTCACACACTGGGCCACGGGAGACCGCCACACAAGGGCAGTGTGAGCAGGGAGGTAAATCTGAATTCCTTTGTCTTCTCCCCCTCTTTGATTTGATATAAACCCAAGAAGTATTTAGTATTCTTCAAACCCTTTCTGAGGAGGCCTGGTTGGCGGGGGGGGTTCCAGTGGGGGTCCCGGTGGGGGTCCTGGTGGGGGATGGAACATCAGGCAAACAATGGCTTGTTGTCCTGAGCCAGGGCACCTGAACCTTTCTTAGAAACAGGAGCCAGGTTTCTTGGCATCCGTGACATCCTATAGATGGCAGAGAGTGTGCTTAGAAGCAGAAGGCTGATCTCCCCCAGGTTGGGCCAGCTCAGGAGGTGAAGTGGGTCTGGAGTAACTGGCCTGGCTGCTGTGCTCCCAGGAAAGGACAGGCTTTGTAAAGTCTGAGAGGCTCCCATCTGTCTGAGCCATGGGCTCAGACCCCCTATCTAGTAGGCCCATGGCCTGTTTCAATCCCCAGGAGCCCCACATGTGGTCCAGGGGCTCCAAAGTGGCCATGAGTATGAAGGCTTCCTTAATGAGAAAGGGAGCAGGAGCCTCCTGGATCTTGTCAGTCTCCCCAGCTTGCCTGGCATCCTTCCCTCTCCTTCCCCCTCGCAGTGGCTGTGCTGTTGCTGGAATCCAGTAAGCTGGTCTCAGCTTCTGAAGCAGGGCTCTACTACCAGGAGCTATGGGACCGCTGCCATTCGCTTTGCCGTCCCTCGAACTTCCTGCTTTATCACTGAGGCTTTCATAGATTAGACGTGGCCTCCCAGGGGCACCGTGGGTTTAGAGGGAGGGTGTTCCCCCACCCGTGCCCATCACTGTTGTTTGCCGTTGCAATGGTTGTCCACCTGAGCCACTGTTCTCTCTGGCCGCACCTCCCAGAAGCCAGATTCCAAGGCTGGGGAGGGTCGGAACCCTGCCTTCTTCCCAGATCCTGGGTCAGAAACGGTGCTTCCAGAATCCGTTGCTATGCTGTGTGCCTCCCTGAAGAGGAGGCTGCAGTGTTCCTGGGGCAGCTTTCATAGCTGGTGGGAAAGGGGGAACAAAGTAGAATTCGCTGGGGGTACTTGGGTGACCAGCCCATGTCCGCTTGGATCAGCCCCAGGACACATGGATGGGGAACCAGAAGCTCACAGTTGGGGGGTGGCCGTCATGCCCTCCAGAGCACAGGCACTGGTGACCTGCCAGCAGTGGTGCCCAGGGTCCCCATCGAGCTGACATGCCAGCAGCAGCCTGGGGCCTCCGGGCACAGCCTCCTGGAGCACGTGGTGGAGTTCCATCCCGTAGCCTCCTTGCTCCTGTTCTGGTCACTGCTTCTGTAGGCTGGGGGGCACCCAGGTTAGATGCCGCCATGGCTCCCCAGGGCTGCGGAGGTCGCAAGGCAGGCTGGGACCTGCTGCACTCGGGAAACAAGGAGGGAGGAGTCCAGCTCCTCTTGGCCTAGCCCTGCCAAGTGCCAGGCACTTGAATCCCCCTTTTCTCCCTCAGTTCATACCACACATCCGTGAGGCAGGCACGATTTCCCCTGTCCTACTAAATAAGGAAATTGAGCTCAGCAGCTGAGAGTTTTGTGCCCAGTCTCAGAACTGGCTCATGATGGAGCTGGGGTCCTAACCCTTCCTCCCAGTCTGGGGTGCGGGGAGCGGTTCTGCTCAAGATGCCTGTGAAGCAGCCACTCACAGCCCTCCAAAGAGGGGGGATGGCTATGGGAGGGTGGCTGCCGGTCAGCTGTCTATCAGTGAGGTTCTGGTTCCTCAGGGTGTGAGGGCACCCAGGCTGGGGCTCAGGAGACCTGAGAGGAGTTCTGAATCTTGCACATTTTTGCTAAGTGGTCTGGGAAAGCTCCCTTCCTCTCTCTGGGATTCATTTACCCCACCTGTGAACCAAGAAACTCGACAAATACCACAGGCCTTGCATGCCCACGGAGCTAGTTCTCCAAGTCATCTGGCTCACCCCAGGCCCCAGCGTTCCATCTCTGTCCTTCTCTCCATCTACAGAGTGCCCGCTGCCCATTCCAGGCTGGTTTTGTATCTCCTGGGATGTCGGGCGCTGTCTGCATGTGGGTGTGGAGCCCTGTCCCACATCCAGCCTGTTTGCTCTTTCCTTCTCAGTGCTAACTGGCCTCTACCTTTGTCTCTGTCTCCTCTACCTCTGCTCTCGGGTAGCTGACGGTAGGGAAAGTGTCCAGCGGAATAGGGGCTGCAGCTGAAGTCCTGGTCAATCTGTACATGAATGATCACAGACCTAAGACCCAGGCCACCTCTCCAGACCTGGTAAGGACGCACACCCCTCAGCCTTCACCCACAGACACCGGCTCTGGTCTCCCAGGGAGAACGGCCTGGCCTACCCGAGGCCCCCGTCTTGTGGACAGGAGGTGTGACAATGGGGTAGACCGGTGCTGAGGTTAGAGGGAGGGCTGCGTTTTCTGACCGATAAACCTCACTCGGCTGCCCTTGAGGTGGTTTCACAAGGCAGAGCCTGTCCCCTGCTGTCTAGAGAGCTCAGTGAAAAGGCCAGGCAGGCCATTCCTTACCCTCAGCATTTGGCGTCCAGCTCAAGTAGCCCTTTGGCACAGGACTGAGAATTCAGTAGCAGAGATACTCTGCCTTCTGAGTTCTCCCTTTTCCCCAACAAGGCTGCCTGCTGCCATCACCATCCCTTTGACTGGACAATTCCTTTGCTTACCTTTTGACACGTCCACCCAATCCCCCCAGGCGCACGGCTGCCTCACCCTCATTCCCCTCCCTTGCATTTAGGAATTTGCCTGGCCACCCCAGGGGCTGGAAGACACAGCCTCTCACTTTCCTGCAGTTCTCTTTAGCAGTTTGGCTGCCACAGGCTTTCCTGGCCTGGCCTATGTCACTGCAGGGGGACAAGAGTGTGGAAAGCATTCTTTCGGGGACCTCACTCTAGACCCAGGCAGCCCTTCATCCCTGGGGTAGGTTGCTGGGGTCAGCGTCGCTGGGCAGGCCTGTTTATGAATGATGCCCCCTCTGTCAGAGCGATGCCACTCCCACCTGGACCGGAGCAGCCAGCCTCGGAAGGAACCCCTCCCGGGCCTCCTTCGTCGCCAGCTGGCCTGTCTGGGTGCAAAATTAACAGCAGCCCACGCGGGGTTGGGGTCGTTTGTTGGGTGTGTGCTGGGAGCGGATCCTCCGCCCCTCGGCCTCGGCCCCAGTGCCTGCAGTGAGATGCGCAGCAAACAGGAGCCCACGAGGTCCCCATGATTGAGCTCAGAACTTTCCAGGAGTCTCGGTGTCAGCCCTAACGCCTGGCGCTCCTCTCCCGCCGCCCTCTGCCTCCAGGAATCCATGCGGAAGGTGTTCCCCCTGAACCTGGGCGGCAGCGACACCTGTTACTTCTGTAAGAAGCGTGTGTACGTGATGGAGCGGCTGAGTGCCGAGGGCCACTTCTTCCACCGGGAGTGCTTTCGCTGCAGCGTCTGCGCCAGCACCCTGCGTCTGGCCGCCTATGCCTTCGACGGCGATGAAGGTAACTCCCGGGGGGCCGGGGGCCACGCCGGGCTCTGCTCTGGCTTCCTGTCTGCCCGAGCCTCTGGGGCGCCCCCATTCTTCCCAAGGACTGTGGCATCCCCAGGAGCACTGTTCTGGGAGCTGGGAGATCCTGCTATAGTGAGAGGCACCCCCAGCAGGCCCGGGGGGCTATGAGCGCCTGCTGTGTACCAGCCTCGGCCAGCACCTGCTGTGTGCCGAGTGCTTGACATATGTGTCCTCGCTAGTACCCCCACCTTCGTGGCTCCGTGTCAGCAAGAGAATCACACCTGGCTTGTAACAAGGGTTTAATAAATGATGACTTATTAATGTTTTTATTTACGAAGTGTGTCTTATAAAAGCAATCATAATAGCAACCTCTCCTCTGAGAAGCAGGTTGCCGGGATGAACCGTCAGCCAGCCACGTAACCTTGGGCCTGTTACGTAACTTCTTGGTCCCTCCGTTACGTCATCAGTAAAATGAGGATAATAATAGCTCTTAGCTCATAAGGTTGTTGCGAGGTTGTTCATGGGAGTCAATTTGTGGGAACGTTCAGAGGAGTGTCTGCTATATTGTGAGTCCCGGATAACTTTTTCCTGTTGTATCATTGTTAGCGAGATTACTGTTGTAAGAGTGAACAAAGAAGTCTTTCCTGGAAGGTGCCCAATGGTCCTGGGCTGTGGCCAGGGACCCAGGGCAGCCCTCACCTGGGTCTTTTCCTCTCCTTCACTGCTGCCATCTGTTCCGAGACTTTCCCACCTTCAGGGGCCCCCAGAAGGATGGTGAACTAGAAACAGTGCTGATACTCAGAGCTGGCCATTCTGCAGCCTGGCTCTGGCCTTGGGAAGGAACTTGGCCTCAGTTTTGATTAGGGATTATCTGAGGACTTCCGCGCCATCCCCGGCATCCCCCACTGCTCCCCCATTGCTACAGCCTGCTCAGAGGCAGCAAAGGGTCCTGCTACCTCATCTCAGTGCGGCTTCTTTAAGGCAGGTGGCAGAAGCCAAGTTTGAGGCCTCCTGGGCTTACTCCCGATATTGGCATTCCCTGGCCTAGACAAGGGCAGACATTGGCTTGTGTCTGCTGTGGCCTTAATTTACAGAAGAAAACCCATGCATGCAAGTATACATATGTTTCATTTTACAGGCAAGTTTTTCTGCAAGCCTCATTTCATTCACTGTAAGACCAATAGTCAGCAGAGGAAGAGACGAGCAGAGTTGAAGCAACAAAGAGAGGTATGTTTTGTCCTGAAAGCGCTGGTGAAACAGGGAAGGCACCTGGAAAGGAGACCATTTTCAAAGGTCCTTGCAAGCGAGGCCAGAGTTTCTAGCCCTGGAGGGGCTGAGACCAGCAGATGAAGCCGAGAGTCCATACTGTGTATGCAGGGTGGAGGGTCTCTGCCTTAGCCCATCCTGCCAGCCTCTGGGTTTATCCCGTTCTGGAGGCCGGCATGCCAGTGAGCAGTGGCGCTGGCTTCTCCTGAGAACAGCTTTCCCATGTCCCAGGGATGGGACTATATGCCCAGCCATGGGAAAACTACAGGGTCCTCCATGCCTGGGTCCCACATGTCCACAGTGTTGCAGGCAGGGATGCCCCTCCCTCCCCATGGAGCCTGCCTTTCCCTAAGTCCCCCCTACCGGACACCTCCCCTGCCTTGGATGTCAGCAAAGTGACAGGCTGCTGGGTGTGTGGCCAGTTGGTGACAGCGTCCCCTCTGGCAGCTCTTAGCAAATACCTTCTCCGCTGCTTGATTAACCACTGCCCCCCCAGCAGGGACCCACATAGTACAGCCCTTTTTGGATTATACGAGGCATAGAATGTAGAAAATGGAGAACAGAATGTAGAAAAATGGATGAACAGAGTATGTAAAGAAGGAAAGTTAAATGATCACTGCTCTGTTCTGAGAAACCCGTACTAACATTTTATGAAATTGCCCTATGTGATTGTCTTTTCACCTAGTTCGAATCCTCTGACTACACCTTCATATCCTTCTTTTTATTTTTTATTTAATTAAATTTATTTTTTTTTAATTTAAACATAAAATGTAACCCCACCACCCTCTCCCAACCCCCCTCCCCCTCACCCCCCTCAGTTTGTTTTATGACATTAAGAGTCTCTTTTGGTTTGTCTTCCTCCCAATCCCATCTTGTTTCATTTATTCTTTTCCTACCCCCTTAGCCCCCACCCCCGTTGCATCTCCACTTCCTCATATCAGGGAGATCATATGATAGTTGTCCTTCTCTGATTGACTTACTTCACTAAGCATAATACCCTCTAGTTCCATCCATGTCGTCGCAAATGGTAAGATTTCATTTCTTTTGATGGCTGCATAGTATTCCATTGTATATATATACCACATCTTCTTTATCCATTCATCTGTTGATGGACATCTAGGTTCTTTCCATAACTTCGCTATTGTGGACATTGCTGCTATAAACATTCAGGTACACGTGCCCCTTCGGATCACTACGTTCGTATCTTTAGGGTAAATACCCAGTAGTGCAATTGCTGGGTCATAAGGTAGCTCTATTTTCAATTTTTTTGAGGAACCTCCATGCTCATATCCTTCTTTTTATATAGCAACAGTATATCAAGAGCCATTCCCCCACAACATTACGAATTCTTTCGAAGCATTGTTTTTGATGCCTGTAAAAGATGGTTAATAATTTATTCAACAGGCCCCATGTTCGTGAATGTTTATGTTGTGTCCTATTTTTACCTTATAACTGTTTTCACCGCAAGGCATCTTTGTACAGCCATCTTTGTCCCTGTTTCAAATTACTTACTGAGGACGGATCTTTAGAAAGCATTTCTGAGTCAAAGGACGTGTGTGCCTTGTGTTTTTTGTTTGTTTGTTTAAAGGATGTGTGTTTTGAAGACCTGTGAACCCTGTGGTCATGTTGGCCCCGGGAAAGCAATGCCCATATTCAGCCTCCCTTCAGCAGTGTACGGGGGCTCTTAACAGGGGGGCTGGTTGCAAAATGCAGGGTGTGCCATGGTCCATTTACGTGGGCTCTCTTCATCTGCTCCATCGGTGGGGCGCTCCGTGAGAATCATGGCCTGATGCCCTCCCTCTGTTCCCTCTCTTAGGAGGAGGGACCGTGGAAAGAGCAAGAGGCCCCTCGGCGAGACACCCCCGTGGAAAGTTCTTGCGCGGCGGCTGCCATTGGCACGCCCGAAGGCAGCCCTCCAGGTATCACCAATTCCTTCTTTAGGAAGGCACTAAGCTGGCCCCTTGTGCTGCCGTGGGGCCTGCTTCACGTTCCCCGGAGCCTGCTTAACTGGATTTGGGGACTCCTGTGTGCAGCCGGCCTGCATTTCAGGGACAATGCTTACAACTACTGCTACACGTATGAGCTCCTGAGCCTCGGGCTGCCCCTCCTCTGGGTGTTCTCTGAGGTCCTGGGCTCCATGTACGGCGAGTCCGAGGAGTCCCTGGAGACCATCCGCAGCTGGGTGCTCAGATGCTTCCCGGTGAAGCTCCAGTGAAGTGCCAAGCACCCCAAAGGGCCCTCACATTTCCAATTCAGGCAGCAGTCTGAGTGTAGGTAGCCAGGACTCTGGCCGCAGCCTGATGTTCCCTAGCCCATTCGCTCCAAGCCAAAGAGCTTCACCCCGCTACCCCCCTACCTGACTGCATCAGGGTGGACATCCCCTCCAGGTGCTGGGGCTGGACGACATGAAGGATGTATTTTTATAGCTTTGTACTTCTTTTATACCAAAGCGAGCCATAGTTCTAGGTTTACATTTCAATTTTTAACTTTTAATCAGCCAAGAGAAAGCATTTTTTCTTCCCCCAGTGAGTGTCCGTTTTTCTCACCACGGTTTGAAGTTTGTAACTGGTATCATGAATCCCTTCCACAGCGTAGTCCCTGCCCACAGTCGCTACCTGCGACACTCATGGTTTGGGCTTTTATAGAAACAGAAGCGAGCATGCCTCCTTCTGACCAGTGCCTTTTGATGTACGTACCCTGGTACCACTTATCCACAGGGACAGTGTTTTGGCGACACGAAATCAGTTTTGAAGAAAAGAGTAGATCAGAGTAGAATGAAACGTTATGGAAGCACATGACAGTATGTAGTTTGCGGTGATCTGCCCTCCCGGATGGAGGGGAAACTGTTTTGCACCCTCGTTTTGATGTCAGATTAGTAACTTAAAGGTTTTTCCCCTCATCACCAGACCACAGCCATGTGGCCATGGGGTTTCAAGCAGATTGCTACAAACATACATGGTTGCTCCCTGTCAATGAGCATGGCCCGGGAGGCCCCAGGGTACCCGGCCGTGCAGAGCTCTGGTGAGCTGGTGTCTTGCAGGAGAGGAGCCGTGCCCCTGCCGGGTCCTTAGCCCAGGCTGCTGTCTGAGCCACGGCCACTCAGGGTCCATAACGGTCAGGCTGAGGGAAGACTCTGCCCTCTCACATCCTGTGCTTTGGGACTGAGGCCGTCTGTTAGCACCTCAGGGTATAGGATTTCTGGGAAGCATGACCTCCCCGATGAGCCCTGCTCATAGACATCCTGGCGGCTTAGCCACTCAGCTGCCACGTGGATCTGGCCAAAGCAGCCAGTTTATATTCACACTCCTAGCAAAGGAAAGTGTCTGACCTCCTGTGTCTTGACTGGCTGCGGAGGCTGGGAGCAGAAGCTGTTTGTTGACTGATACAAAGAAATATGCCCTGTTGAGGGCCTTCCAGGGGGAGGCCTCTCCTCTCCACACCCTGCCCTGCCCCTACACGTGCCGCTGCTGGGTCTGCTGGAGCAAGGCCGAGGCCTTCTAACGTGCTCAGGATGTCTAGAGGGGCCAGGCCAGAGATGGCGCTGTGCACTCGTGACACGAGAGAGCTCCTCTAGATTAAGGAGGGATGGAGCCTGGCATGCATTTAGGAGCTGGGGCGCTTGAGAGCTGGGAGATGACAAGTTTCCATAGGGCAGGAAGAAGGGGAGAGGCATTTCTACCAAGCCTTCCTTGACATTCTTGGAGCACACGGGGGCACGGCTGTGGCCCAGCCTGTGGGAAATGGCACCTCTGTCCTCGTTGGAACCGTTCTCAGTCCAGTGACTTGTGTTGGATTTTCCCAAATGTTTGCTGGAATTTTCATATTCAGCATGGTGGGAGGAGCCCTGGAGTCATGCTGTGTTCGAGTCTAAAAGGAAATTCTTGAGGGCATGATGTGAACACGTGCACAGCCATGTCCCTGCTTCTGTCTTCAGCCCAGGGTGGGCGGGGACGCTCTGTGATGTTCGACTCTCGGAGAATGTCGTTTACGGCCATAAAGAGACTGGTTTGAATTACTCTGGTGAGACGGGGTGTGCCTGTTAGAGCCTGAGATGTTTGTATGTTCTGAGGCTGTGAACCTTCCTGGTGGGCAGAACTGAAACGCCGGGTGATCCCAGGAGGCAGACGCCTCTCGGCCTCCGTAGCACATTCAAGAATGAGTGTGGGACACCGGAGTCAAACTGGGACAACGAGATCTCGGGGGGCAGGGGCTTCTGAGGATGTGTGTTACTCAGAGGGGAGAGCAGGGAGCGCTGGCCTCTGCCAGCTCCACTGGCGATGGGGAGGCAGTCACTACCAGAAAGGTCCATCAGTCCTAAGCAAGCGATGATTTGTTTGGGGAAGTTTCCCTTTTATCGATGGTTGCCTTATCTTCAACTCCTGTGCCTTTTGTGTTACCAGTCTTTTTCCCTTTTTTCCCCCACCCTGAACTAAATTCTCCTTTCTGTCTCTCTCTCTTGCCAACCTTACACTGTGGCCACCAGTTCGTTTCAGCCTTCCAGTGCTACACCCACTTCTTGGCTGACACACTTCTGCTCGGAGGTGACCGGTTTTCTTGCCAATTTTCAGAAAGTGGTACTAACGCCTAATGTGCTTTCTGTGCCCCGTCTTCCGTGCCGCGGTCCTGGCCGCGCTAACTGCGAGCATCTTGCATACTAACGGACTCATGCCATGGCCTGGGGGGTTGGCGACGTGGGGTGGCGATCTGCTCGAAAGCCATGTTTGACTCTACTTACCCCTGAGCCGGCCGGCCGGTCCACACTGGCAGCATGCCCACCTCCCCGCGGATCCCCGTGCGGCCTGAGCGCATGCCTCTCCCCTTGCGAAACCGCTTACCTTCCTGGGACGGGTCCCCCAGCTGTGAGACAGCACGCTAGAGAGGGCTCTGGCCCCTGGGAAAAGAACTTTGGTCTAGTAGGGGCTGAAAAATACACGCAGACAAGCATTCTTACCTCGGTTCTCGTATGCAGATTCTTGATCAAAACCATGGGTGACTCTTTGGGGAGGGGTTAAAAAAAAAAAAACAAAACATTCCCAGCCTTCATCTCAGGCTTGAGCCACCCATGCTTTGTATTTTGAACACACCACCACCACGCCCCCGGCAAATCCTTTCCCAATGCTGCCTCTGCTTTAGACACAAGGGCTTTGCTGTGGCTCTTCTGACTGTTCTTGGCTCATCAAGCCCCAGAGGATGCAGAAGCTTCCACTGGAGCAGTCATTGTCCCAGGCCAGGGGTGGCTGCGACTCCACTCAGCCCCAGCCTGGAGCAGCCTGCATCTGTGCCGCCATGGCTCTGCTCAAAACACATGTGCCCGCTGACTCATTACCCGGAGCAGCGGGACGTTTCAAGTGCTCTTAGAAGGGGATGCCGTGCCGAGGCTGGGGGTGCTGTTGTGCGTGGGGCCTCGGGCTCTCAGGCGGAAGGGGGCATCTGTCCTGCATGCGGCTGGAGCCACGCCGGCCTCTTGGCCTGTCTGCATGGGCCAGCATGCTGCATTGCTTGCTGCATTGGTGCAGTCTAGCCAGTATGAAGTCATCGCTCTTGTCTTGTCTTCTCTTGCAGAGTCTCCCTCCCTTTGTAGAATGTCAACCAGAGAGGGCCCTCCTTTCCTCTCAGCCTTCTCTTTAGCTAGCCCCCCCCCCCACCCGCCCATCTCCTCGCAACGCATGTCTGTGACCTTGGGTAGCCATTTACAGTGCCACATGGGATCCTGTGTTTTGCACACAGCCAACGATGTTTAGCTTTATTTATGGTATTTGATGCTGTAAATGAAAATAAATATGGTTCTTTATAAAGTGCATTGTTTCCTCTCTTCTTTGCCATGGAAGCTGCTCCAACCTCAAACATGGGGGCTGGTTTAGGGGAACAGTCTTCCCTAAACTGCTGGTGGGGCCTGCACTCATGGTGACATGGGACGCTCTGGGGCTGCGCTGGGCAACTCTGAAAGGAAATATTACCCAGGGGTAATATTTGGATAAAGGTCACCATTGCTCCTGGGCCAGGCTTTTGGGTCTCTTTCTTGAAAACTCATGGTACTTTTTCTGTGTAGATTCTGGGCATAGCTGGGTGAGGGTCAATGTCACCTGAGCTGTGAAAAAACAGACTGTCTCAACAGCGCCTGTGCTCATTTCCCCCCACCCAAACCGCACACCTGTTAGAGAGCTTTCCTGAGGAACCGTTCACTAACTTAGGTTCCTAAGTGACCACAGTTGCTACAGGTCTTATGCTGGTCCAGCTGAGTGAGAGGTGAAAGGTAAAAGGACCAGACAGTGGTTTCACAATGGCGGTGAGCATGGCAGGTGTGCTTATCCAGAGGGAAAGCCATTTGTGATCCTAAGAGGCCTCCCGTGAGCCCTAAGGCTCAAGTTACTCAGTATCTTAGGCGGCAGAGCCATTCTGAGGACGGAACCCATGGCAGGCTCTGACCCAATTCTAGGCTGGCTACCCTGTACAGGAAGGACTCAGCATCTCACTTGGCTAGTATGGACAGTGCCAAGGAGTCTGGTCCTCAGCTTCCCTGGGTTGGGATGCCTGGCATCGCCAGGCTAGATGTAGCTGGGCTTCTGATGCTGCGATGAGTCTCCCCTGAGGGGCATTTCTGGGACCTTGGGCCTCTGGGCTCCACTGCCAGCTCCTGGAAGTGTCCTCTGAGCTGCCTGGGGTCGTGTACCCAGGTGAGATACTCTTTCTCTTCCATAAAAGGTAAGGTGTTAGGCACTGAAGTAAGGAGCTCGGTTGGACAAGTGATTCATTCCTTTATTTATTCATCTGTTCAAGTATTTGTTGAACACACACCATACCCTAGACATATTCCAGATCCTAGGGCTGCAGCAGCGAACCACACAAAGTCCCTGCCCCTCCCTGCGTCTCAGAACATATCTCAATGTTGTACACTGGGTTTGATTGGTTTTATTTGTACATACACTCAATTGTTGACTTAACTAGTATTTACTGAGAGTCTCTAGTGCACTGGGAATGTGGCAGGGGTGAAATAGACAAATGTGCTCACTGCCACAGAGTTTAGAGTTTTGTTTTGATGTTCAGATCTGAAGTTGGATCCAAGCAACATTTTCCAAAGTGTGGCAAGGGAACGCTAGCTCCCAGAGGCACTCTGCGAATGAGGAGCCCCACTGGACCAAAGTTTGAGAAATGCTTTACAGGAAACACGCTGATCATCCCAAACCTTGGCGATCCCAGGACTTACTGGCGTGGTAAAAATCTCTGAGGGACCCTCCAGTAAAGAGACTTAATTAACTTCTGCTGAGTTGGGCTTTCCCATACCTATCTGAGGGGAGTTTTGTGTTTGGGGTGGGGTTTTGGTTTTGCATGTCACATTCTACATAGGTGTCTGGTAGAATGTTCTTTAATCCAGAAACAGTGGATTAAAGACTTTCAAAAGTAGAGTAATAGAATTAAATATTAAATATAATGACTATGGATTAGATTATGGGGTGATAACTTTCTAAGCTTTGACAGCAAAAAATACGTAGGATTCATGTGATGTAAATCTGACAGTATACATTTTAAAAACTTAATGTGTAATAGTACCAATGAAAATATTCAGTAGGCAGGCAGACTGGGCAGGGGGGAAGAGTATGTGAATTAGATGGGATCACAAAGAAATTCGTTGCCATGGCCTGAAACAGTTCATGCAAACGAGGTGTTGCCAGGCACCTGGGAGTGTCGGTGACCAGCTCATGTTTTGTTGACTAAAGACCCGACGATAAATGGGCAAAGGCTATGAATAGACAGTTCTCATTCAGTCATATTAAACAAGTAAATGCTAAAAAGAAAAA
>ML106440.1:12998-24609 GCA_003697995.1 Taxidea taxus jeffersonii
CCCCCCCCCCCACTGTCCTCTCTCCTGGATTTCCTGCAGTGGCCTCCTATGTGCCCCGCCCCCAGGTGCTACTTTGCTCCACTCAACCCATTTGCAACACAACAGCGGGAGTAATCCTTTCAGAACTTAGCTCTGTCCTCTGCTCAGAACTTTCCATCAGCTTCCCAGCTCACTCAGAGTAAAAGCCAATGCATACAGCAGACTCAGATGGTTCTGGAGGTTCAGACCCCCCTTCTTCTGACCTGCTGTCTCTCCGCCTTCTCCCATCTGCTGTGTCCCAGCGGCACTGACCTCCTCAAACACCAGGCGTGCTGTGCCATAGAGCCTTTGCCCTGGCTGTTCCTTCTGCCAACAACACCCTTCTCTAGAGTCCATACCCCTGGCCCCACCCTTTATTCAGGTCTTTGTTCACTCATCTCCCTCCCAGTGAGGTCTGCCTTTAATACCACAATCTGTCCTCCCAGCTGTTCTGACCCCCTTACCCGCCTACACGGGTTTTCAGAGTGTTTACCGCCTCTGGCCATATTATGTCTTACTGATGATGTGTATTGTTTATGTACCCGCCCCCCTTGTTGAACATAAACTCCTCGAAGACAGGGATCTTTGTTTCTTTTGAACATTCATATAATCCCATAGGTACAATAGTGCTTGTGGACTGAGTGGGCTCTCAGTAAGCATTCGTAGAATAAATAAGGGCCCTGACTTCTGGCCTGGACCCCAGACTATGGAGCCTGTCTTGGGAAGGTCTTGCTGATATCAGCTCATGGCTCAGAGAGGAGAACCTGGAGAAGTATGACACTGTGTGTCCTGCTGCCTACACAGAGCCCTTTGATTGATTGGGAGAGGGGCGTCTCGATTTTACTGGAATTTTGCCTTCCAAGGGTCGCAACCTTCACACGCATCTCTCGCCATCCTGAGTGGCCTGTGGGAGCTGGCCTGAGGCTGGCCACGGAAAGCAGTTCCAGTGGGATCCCCTTGGGTGTCGAGGCCCAGGCCACCGGCTCATACACATCCTCTCCCATGCCTGGGATCCTTACACAGGAATCCAGGTGGCAGGTTTGAGACAAGAGGTGGCAGGGGGGTGGGGGAGCTCTGTTGCCATGGCATGTGGTTGGCTCAACTTGCCTTTGACCTCCTGAGTCTAGCCTTCTTGCGACTGTCTCTGAGACCATGAGAGGGCAGGCTGCAGGGGGACTGAGGAAGCAGGGGTACGCCCCCACCACTACCCAGACAAAGAAGCCAACCTCTTGACCTTGGGGGGCCTAGAAGTGACCAGAAGCTCAGCTCTCTCCTCCCACCACCACTAGCATGAGGCCCAGCCAGGCCTAGCACGTCCCCTGGCCGTGAGGACTTTGTCAGGGCCCTGCGGTGGTGCCTGCCATTCCCACCTGTCCTGAGGTGAGCTGTGAGCAGAGGTCATGGGGCGTGTGCTGGAGCAAAGGACTGGGGGCCCCAAGCCTACTTCCCTTCCCACTTCCCTGGGTTGCTGTTGGGGTTCCTAACCAAAATTTAGACTTCTCTACCCCCGACTTTGTTCAGAGAATCTTGAGTGTAGATCCTGGCCATGCCCAAAGCTGAAGGCCCTGGCTGGTCTGACACAGTTCCTATCCGTGGCAAGAAGAGAGTCAAGGTCCGAGGACTAAGGCCCTAAACCTGCTGCTGTTTGCAAAAGGAAAGGCAAAAAAGCTGGCTGTTTGGAGGTCCACTGAGCTGTCAGGAAGGTACCATGGACCCCTCCCCTCCTGCCCCTGAATGGGGAGACCCTGCTGCTCTGAGTGTTCGCTCTGGGTTTGGGGTCTATCTGTGGATGGTGCTGCCCTGCTGTCTGGCCTTGCATCAAGGCCAAGGGCTCCACAGCAGGAGCAGTGCAGCCCTGCTGAGGCCGTGAGGGAGGGGCGTGCAGCCAGGGAGGGCTGAGCCCCCCATCCACCCCATACCCACCCCTGCTTGGCTTTTCCTTTACCTGAGCTGGTCTCTGCATAGAGACTGCCCTGGGGCCAGGCAGGGCCCTTCGAGCGGTGCTGCTCAGCCTGGTTCAGGACAGCGGAATACATACAGGCCTGTGAGTACACACGTGTGCACACAAACAGGCTCCCACACTCAGCCTGGAGGTGCCTGACAAGAGTACAGGAGGGCGGGACAGCCCCACCTGAGGCCCAGGGCTCCCCATCAATTTTCTCATTGCCTGAAGACCCTTGGAAACTGGCATTCCTGGCAGTTCACTCTGGGGTGTCACTCTCAGAAGCCCCAGAATGGTGGCTGCAGCCGTTAGGCACCTGGTCCTTTATCTTTCAAAGGGGACACGTGCTGTGCAGGACCTTGGTAGGGCATCGACACCTGTGCCATCCCCTGGCAGTGAGTGGAGGGAACACCTACCCAGGCCCCTTCCCAAGACCCTCCCATCCTGCTGGGGGCTGTCAGTGTCCCCTCCCTCATCACTGTCTACCTTGCAAGGGGCTGGGGAGACTTCCCTGTGCTCCGTATCCCAGACGTTTGCCTGTTTGCTGTCAGATACCCTCCCTGCCTTCCCCCTGCTCTGCTCTGTAGTGATGTATACTCACTGGAAATTACATTTCTCAGGCTCCCAGGCACCTGATTCCGGTTCTGTCTGACTGGTGGGAGGTGGAAGGTGGGATGGAGGGAGAAACCTGGGTATTCCTCCGGCTCTCTGCATCCCAGGCAGTGGCTAGGTCTTCGCCATGGTACCCACTCCTGCCTGGCAGCCCTGGCCTCTGGACTCAGTGGCTCCTCCTGCTGTCCCTTCAGCTGGTGGCCTCCTGCTCTGGCTTATCCCTGGGCTGCCTTGGCTTTTTGGCTCATCCAACACCATCGTTGCTGAGTTTCCTGTATTTCTTTCTGTGGAAATTTCTGGCTTGAGTTCTATTTTCCCAATTAGATCCTGACAGACTTAGTTTCATGGCTCTTTTTAAATTTGTTTCTTCAGAGAGAACATGGGCAAGACAGCAGAGGGAGTTTTTCCAAGCCCAGAGCCAGAAGTTGCTCTGACAGTTAGGAGCTGCATGACCTTGGACAAATGAGCCTCAGTTTCCTAACCTGTAAAATGGACTTAATAACAATACACGGGAGAACTTGTTGCTTTGTTGACTGTGTGGGTTCTGGGGCAGAGTGGGAAGGTCTCCAGACCTAGAGCGAAAACAGAAACAATTTCACCAGCAGAACGAGGGCCAGGGTCTTCACGCTAATAGTGTAGCAGGAGTCTTGCCTGGTAAAGGCCTTGGGTCTCAGCTACTGGGGGCAGCATGTGAGGTAAGACACTGCTGGCTTTGCCTCTGACATAACCTCTTTCCCCAGGGAGCACTGGGAGGAGATGAGAGTCTGAGAGTCTCGGCTCTGAGAGCACCTGCTTGCCTGCAGGAGGCCAGGTTGCTGCTGGATCTTTCTCCCTCCTCACCCTGTGCACCTCCTCCCCGTGCATCCCCCCACCCCCCACCGCTGCAGACCTGACTTCTCTCTATGGAAATAGAGAGCTCTGGCAAAATCTTGGACAAACTGCGGACAGGCCTGGGGGAGGCAGGGCAGGTGAGCACAGCTGGCTGCTCCCCTGGCCTGGCCGCTGACAAAGCCACTGTGTGTCCCTGCGGTGGCCCATCCAGCTGACTCACTATGGGGTCATGGCTGAGTTTTACTCCGGGCACCAGGGTCTTACACTCATGCAGTGAAGATGACAACACTGACCTTTCGGGCTCTCAGGATGTTAGAGACACTGAGCCTGCATAAAGGCCTTGAGAATGAGTTGGTGTTACTTTCGTTGTTGGCTTGAGACTACACCCATCGCTTGTACTGGGGCTGCTGGTTTGTGCGTGCAGACAGGAGTCCCCGGGGAATGAGAGAGGGTCTGGAAGGAGGAGCTTGAGAGGAGTGATTTGCTCTGGGGCGTAGCACTGAACCCCAGAGACCCAGCTGTAGCCTTTGGCCCAGGCCTTGGGGGGCAGAAGGGAGGGGAAGAGGATGTCTGACTTTGGGGCCTTTTTACCTTGGTGAGGTGTTGATCAGAGAAAGTCCCAGCTTCTTTTTTTCCAAGTCTCTATCTCCCCCCGCCCCTAACCCCTCCACTGATACTGGGCTCCATGGTGAGAGACGCTGGTCCTGACCCCACTGTCCCAAGGGCTCATGGGTCAGCCATGTCCCCACCCCTCCAGCCTGAGCCGTTACCCTGTTCCACCCCCTCGGCCCTGATGGCCAGGTCAAGACTTTCTAGGAGGAGGGAGGGTACAAGCAGACCCCCGGCGTCTCCCTTGCAGTTTTGCCTGGTCCCTGAGTGTCACCACAGCCTGGTCTGGCTCCCCTCTACTGGCCGCAGCTGCTCTGACCCCCCGGGCTGCTCTCGCTGGCCTCACTCCCCTCTTCTACGGCCATGCATGCTCAGCCTTTCGTTCTCCTCCAGGTCATCATGGCCCTTCCCCTGGTCTCCCTCTCCCCACCTGGTGGGTCCTCCGGTCCCCCCTCCACTCGGCAACCAGAGCGGTCTTTCCATGAGGCCACTCAGGTGATGCCGGTCTTCAGCTTCCAAAGTTCCAGGCGCTGCTCTGCACGCTTCACTTTGTCCTTTAGGCCCTTTCTGGTTTCATGTCAATCGGATGACATCCCACTGGCTTCTTTCATACACTCTCCTGCCCTCCGGCCACGGGGACGTGGTTTCTGTTCCCATGTGGACGATAGTGCTTTTCCTCATTGGTTTAGCTCACAGAGGTCCATCCCTCTGTGATGGAACATCGTCTCTCCCTTCTCCCTTCAGATCCTACTCATCCTTAACCCATTGAAATGGTGCCTTCCACCTAAGTGTTCATTGTACAGATGTCAGATCTCCCTCCACTTCCACTTTGCCTCGCCTGACTCTTAGATGGTCTCCCTGATAAGGCAGCTGTGAATATGCCCCATCCCCCACCCCCGGGTCGGTAAGAGACCCCTCAAGGCAGAGCGTGGCTGATTCATCTCAAATACTCAGCACAGGCCTGGGTCAGAGGAGGCCAAGGAGCATCTGTTGACCATACAGGTCTCTGTGCAGCCCACTCAGGTACACGCACCTGAACTCAGGTATAAGGCAGGTATAGAGTAATTCTGTGTGATAAGCTTCCTGAATTGCTAGGGCTTGTAGCATCTATTTTTCTGGCTCGTGGGTCTGTGCAGTTGGCTGAGTAGCTCTGCTTCAGGCTGTAGGGGTCAGGGTGGCCCAGGCTCCCATGGGACTGGCTAGGCAAGGCTTCAGATATGCTCCCTGTACCCACAGTCTGGGACCTCAGCTTCGGGGCAGCAGCCACCTGGGACAAGCTCTTCTCATGGCATACTAGCAAGAGTGTGGGTGCACTAGCCAAATAGCAAGGTCATTTGAAGCCACTGCTCACGTCACATCCACTCATTTCCACTGGGCCAAGCAAGTGTCACAGCCAGGTCCCACATTAGTTGGGCAAGGAGGCCTACCAACCACCCCTCATAGGAAAGAATGCAAGGTCACAGGAAAAAAAAAAAGCACAGCTCTGTTATGGAGAGGGGATGAAAAACAGGAACATAATCCAGCCCCAACTCCCAGAATAAAAGTCACACACATTGGTGTCTATGGTTCTGTTTTGCTCACAGCCATTTAGGTGGATCCCCATCCTCTGATGTCTTAACCTCTCTGTGCACCTGTTTTCTTCATCAGCAAAATGGGGATAGGTTCTCTGAAGTTTAATAGACTTAATATGCCTTAAACACTTAAAATGTTTCTCCATAAAAGTGCTCAATAAAAGTCAGCTGCTCTTATTATTAATATATTATTACAGCTACTACTACATAGCCAAGCATCCAGTTATGCGCCTGTTCTACCAGTGCCTCTCACGCACAGCCATACCTGTGCAGAAGTGTGTAAATATGCATGCCCAAGCAAGCGTGCACATATGCCAAGAGTGGCAAGCTGGCCACCCACTGGCTGCATGTGCCCGGAGATGTGTTTTGTTTGACTTGTACAATATTTTTAAAGCATGAGGCATTTCAAATAAAAATAAAAATTCCTTGAGTTATCTTCATCGACGGTAAATATAGTTAGGGGGTAGCCAGGCTCCTGCAGGTGGAGGTAGAAAGAACCCAACATTTAGGGCTTAGACTTTGGATGGCTGAGATGGAGCAGCCAGGGAGGGGGCGAGAGAACTGTGTCCCTGGAGCAGGGAGGGCTGAGGGCTACAGCAGCTGCAGGAGGACCCCAGAGCTTGTGAATTGGACGGAGCAATAAGGAGGCCACCGATGGCTTTGGGGGGACACAGTTTGGGAGTCATGAGACAGGCAGGATTGTAGGGGACTGAGGAGTTGAGTGAGGGAAGGTGCACAGGGAAAAAGTGAGAGCAGCAAACTCTTCCAAGATGATTGGCTGGGAAGGAGGGAGAAGAAGAAGAAGGGTTGGCTAGGGGCCAGGCATGGGAATTGGGTTAAAAATAGTTTCCTTAAAATGGGAGAGGCTTCAGCATGCAAATACTGATGGAAAAGGTCCAGTAGACGTAGACGTCTCTGGCACAAGGGAAGAGGGGGTGATGGTCCTTGGTGAGGGGGGGGGGTTGGTGAGGAGGGAACCAAGTGCAAGTGAGGTGTCAGCCATCAAAAGAAAAGACACTTGTCCCACTGTGACCAGAGAAGGGGCCACCCAGCTAGTTTGTGGCCAAAATGGACCTGGCCTCAGGTGGCCTGTTTTGCTCACTCATTCATTGATTCATTCAACAGGCATTCATCGAGCATCTACTCCTTACCTGGTACCACTAGCAAGAAAGGAAACAGACACAAATCACTGCTTATGTCCTAGTCATGGGAGAGAGACAATAAACAAAAGAAAAAGTTACAGAGTTTATTAGATATGTTATGAATAAAAATAAAGAGGAACAGAGAGTGCCAAGGGCATGGGGTGCATTTAAAATAGGATGACAGGGTAGGCCTCCTGGAGAAGGTGCCATTTTACCAAAGACTTGAGGCAGTGAGTGAGCAAGGCCTGCGGGAAGCTGTCCAGGGATAGCATCTCCTAGGAAGAGGCAGGAATGGTACACAGGGCTGAGATGGGGACAGTAGGGTGGCCACGTGGTCAGAGCAGACAGCAGGGCAGTAGTGGGAGATGAGGTCACAGGGGGCATTGGAGGGTGTGGAGTGGGGGAGCATCATCTAGCTTGCACTGGACAGTTAGCTGGGTGGCTGTGCTGAGAAAGCTGGGGAGTGGCGGGGGAAGCATGGCAAGAAGGAAAGCAGGGAGACCAGTGGCTGGGTCAGGGTGGTAGCAGAGGAGGTGGTGACAGTTGACTGGATTCCTGACCTATTTTGAAGGTAGAGCCAGCAGGATTGGCTGATGACTTGAGTGAAGAATGAAAGAACAAGAGAAGTCAAGCATGCTGTGAAAGAGTTTGACTTGAGTAGCTGGAAGGCCAAGGTCGCCATTGACCGAGATGGGGAGGGCTGTGGGGGGAGCAGGGTTGGGGAGCGGTGTGGCTGAAGAGCTCCGCTCAGACATGAGTTTGATATGTCCACTGGACATCCATGTGGAGAGGCCAAAGAAGCAATGAAATGTATAAGCCTAGACTCTGAGGAAATGTCCAGGCTGGAAATATAGATGTAGGAGTGAGTCATGGTTATCTAGGATTATTTGAAGCCAGGAGACCAAATGAGATTATCATGGGCATGAGTAAGAGAAGAGATTCAAAGACAGCCCTGGGGCATTCCAATGTTACCAGGTCGGGGGCAGGGGAGGGGTGGTGCAGGGAAAGGTATACCCAGCACAGAAACAAGGAGGGAAGGAGAGCAACCATTGAGGAGAAGGGAGCCAGGCTGTGTTACCCTAGAAGCTGAGAGGAGAGCTGTTTCTAGGAGGAGAGAATGAACCACTGGGTCAAATGCTTCTGATGTGTCAAGACAAGAATGGAGAAGTTGCCACCAGGTTTAGCAGTATGTTGGACATTGTGATTTTGACAATGGCAGTCTAGAGGTTGGTGGGCCTGGGTGGTCCCTCTGAACATTTCAGGACCCTCCTTTGGGACTAAATGAGATGTATGTATTCATGTCCTATACACAGAGGTGTTCTAAATCCTGGGGCACCTGGTAGACTAAATGGTAGGAACAGAGGACGAGAAGGTCAGTCTTGGAGTGTCCAAGTAGACCCAAAGTCTGCTTCCCTGCCCACCTCCCCACCCCTAGCAGCCTGCCCAATCTTGTGGATGGGAAGCAGATACCCTGTAGGGCCCACTTATTCCCATCACTTCTCTAGACCCTCTTCTCCTCCCAGCAGATGAGCCAACCTCCCCCAAGAAGCCCAAGAGTGTTCTGGAGCCAGAGCCCAGTGATATGGAAGGTGAAGCCACCTCTCTCCTGCCCTCTGAGTGGACCTCAGTGAAGATCAGCCCTGGGGAGGATGTAGTTGGACAAGACATGATGGCTGTGCGTGTCCTGGTCATCAGTGATGATAGCAGGTATGCTCAGGCTGCTGCAGGATGGGGACAGAAGAGGGATTGGACAAGAGCTACAGCATTCAGGGACTAGTCTCCTCTCCACTCACTGACCATGTGACTTCTCTGTACCTCTATATTCTCATCTGTAAAATGGGGACAATGGTATCACCTGTCTCATGGACAATCGTAAGGATCTAACAATTAATATACATAAAGCACATAGAACAATGTTTGGCACATAATAAGCAATATAAGTGTTAGAAATTGCTGTTTTCTCAGAGAAGGGACAGGCTCTGGCCCCACTGTCTTCTCCCTGAAAGGCAGTTGTGATGTAGGCTGTAGCAAGGGGTGCCGAGTGGGCGTCACTGTCACAGTAAAATGTAAGACGGCAGTGCACGGTGATGGGGAGGCTGGGCCAAGGGCGGGAGAAGGCATGAGAAGTGAAGCCCTGCTGCCCTAGATGAGTATTTCTTGGAATGCCATCCTTAGCGCCATTACCAGAACCACCCAGAGTGGTCATTAGGAGTGCCATCTCCAGGCCGCCCCCAGACACTGAATTCATCCAGGAGGTCAACCAGCAAGAGGGACCAATGGCTCGGTATGTATTAGACTCTGAGGATATAGCAGTGACCCACACAAGACAAAGGCCTTGCTCTCAGGGCTCTTGTTCAAACTGGGTAGGCAGTCAGCAAACAAGTAAATAGTTAACAGGAGAAATCTCACCTTTGTTACCGGTTGAAAAATAAAACAGGCGTTTATGATAGTGACTAGTCAACTACTTTCAATCAGGAAGCCAGGAAAAGCCTTTGTATCGGTTATCGTTCTCACCATCATGCTAAGTAACAAAGCACCCAACAGCCACTGCTTATTCTACTCACGATTCTGTGGGCCAACAATTCAGTCAGGCTCAGTCCTGCAGTTCTTCTGGTCTCAGTGGGTTCCTGTGTGTTTGGGCCAGCAGGGTCCCACTTCTAGAACATGGCTAGCTGTCAGCTGGGGGGTGCCAGGAGGCTACTGGGCTATGGGTCTTTCATCTTCCAACAGGCAGCCTGTGCTTATTCACACGGTCCTGTAAGAAGGTACAATCATGCTAAGTCTCTTGAGGTCTTGGCTGTTCCTATCACATCTGCATGGTCACAAGTCCAGCCAGGATTCAAGGGGTGGGGAAATTGGCTCCGCCATTATGGGAGGAGCTGCAAAGTTCCATTGAAAAAGGGTGTGGCTCCAGGAGGGGAATGATTGCAAGCACTCTGCAAACAATCAACCACAGCCTCCATGAGGAGGTGACATTTAACCTGAGAATTGCTGACAAGAAGGGACAGCCATGTGAAGACGGAGGAAGTGGCATCCAAGCAGTGGAGTACATAGGCCCTGGGGCAAGTGTGGGCCTGATGTCTTCTAACGTGGCTGGCACACAAGGAGGGGAAGAAGAGTAAGATATCATACCAGAAAGTAAGGCAGGAGTAAGGCTAAGTAAGATAGGACAAGGACTTTAAACTTTATTCCAGGTCCTATTGAAAGCCATTAGATAATTCTTAAGTCAGAGAGTGACATTTTATTTATGATTTCCAAAGATCAGCAGGGCTTGGTACAGAAAATGCGTGGGCAGAGGTGGGTGGGAGGGGAGGCAGGGAGGCCCTGTGGGAGCCTGTGGTGCAGGTAAGAGTTGAGGGACTTGGACCAAGGTTGGGAGCAGGGGAGGAGATTTGCTAATGGACTAAACGTAGAGGTGAGAGTGAGCCCAAGGGTGACTCCCAGACTTTGCGACAGGTGGCTGCATGGAAGGTACAGTCATTTCTAGAGTAGCCTTGAGGAGGATGAGATTTGGGGAAAGATGCAGGTCTGTGGAGAAAATTAAGAGTTCTGTTTTGGACCTGTGGTGTTTGAGATGTCTTTGCAGAGTTGCCACGCAAGCAGTAGAACAGAAGTTTCTGGGAGGCAGGGCTAGAGACAGGATTTAGGGGCCAGTGGCACACAGAGGCTATGAAAGCCAGTAAGAATGTCTCTTCAGGAAAAAAAAAAAAAAAAAAAAAAAGGAGGCTATCTTCTCATCGATAAATAAGAGCTGAGTCTGGATGAGGACCACAGGGCATTTGAACATTCAGTGGACAAGCAGAGAAGATGCTGGCAAAACCCAGGAAGGAGAAAAACCAAGAGAGGTTGAGTTGTGGAAGCTAAGAGAAGAAAGAAGTTTCAGGATGGAGGGTGTGGTTCACTGTTTCAGATGCGAATGGGAGGAGCGGGAGGAGCGACCTCTGGATTTTCCAATAAGAGGATCAGAACCCTGACTGGAATAGGGGTGGGAAGAATGTGAGGTATGAATATGGATACTGCCGTGCAGACAGCTAGTTCATGAAGTCTGGAGCCTTCAGATTCCAGAAGAGGGGCCTGGGAACGTACATTTTAGCAAGTCCCATAGGTGATTCTGACACACACATCAGCATGAGCACCTCTGCTCTGGAGTGCCCTCTGCAGTCACTGAGATCAAAGGCAAGGCCCAGAGAAGGAAGGCCCGCCCCCAAGTCTCATCCAGCCTTCTAGGGCTCTGTTAGGCAGGACCATGTCCGTTGTGAGAGACAGAAACCCAAGGCTAGCTTAAGTAACAAAGCAAATACTTTGGCTCCTCTGGCTGGGAAGTCCAAAGGTAGTCCTCTCTCCTGGTTACAGAGGGTCTCAGCCTACGACCATCCATCTATGTCCATGTCCCAAGATCTCAAAGTAGACCTCCAGTGGGTACTACTACCTCTGGGACCCATTGGTGAAGAGCACTGGGATACCATGGCAGGCAGGTCTGGGCCCTGGGATGGATGGAGAGTCCACCAGAGCACAGAGATGGATAAGGAGCAGTGGCCCGGTGGAGAGATGCGTGCTGACTTACATACACAGACAATAAATAGTCATAGCCTTATAGGTTGGTGCCTCTCCACGCCCCCAGGGGACTGTGCCTATGCTGTCCCTGCTGCTGAGGACACAGCACTTCCACTTCTCTGCCACGCAAATTCCGGCCCATCACTCAAGGCCCAGCTTCCAGTCTCCCCCTCCAACCCCGAAGCCTTCTTTTTTCTCCCTCCATTCCCACAGGACACAAGCAGCACTCAAATGCCTAACATTTTAGGACCAGGTCCTAAATGATAAGCTCATTTTGCCCCAGAGAGCTGAGGAGTCATGCTCAAGGATGGCAGAAGGTAGGTAGACCAGTC
>ML106440.1:29609-39859 GCA_003697995.1 Taxidea taxus jeffersonii
GGAAGCGCCCCATCTACTCCCATGCAGGGGGCCCACATCCTACACTTCAGGGATCACAGAAGAACAGCTTCCAAGAGGACCTGTCCGTGTCAGTTTGTTGTGAAACAATTAAATGAATCAATCGAGCGCTTTGGGTTTGGGGCGTAAACCAGTTAGAGCTGGGGGGCAGACTGCCCCCATCTTATTCTGCTTTAGAAAAATTGGTATTTCTCCATTTTTTTTCTGGCAATAATTTGACAACAGGGATGGTCCGATGACCTACAGAGCATACTGCTAGTTTGTAACAATAAAATAATACTATTATTATCATTAACACCATATGGCAAGATACTTACCCCTTATTCCTTTTGTAGTGGGTCATGCAGTAAGAGCTCCAAAAGTGCTCCCTAAAAATAAATATAAATAAAATGTAAGATGAAAAAGGGAAGCGGGCTTGCTTTATGCTGCTCAAAATGACTGAATCGAATCATTGCTACCCACCCTGTTGTTACTATTGTGGTTAAAAATGTGCACATATGTGTCCTATAAACACCAGCGATGGAAAATCGCTTGTGAATTTTAGCCAATTTTAATAAGTTCCATTCCACAAAGTGAAAAGGCTGAGGAGAAGCAATAAAATAGGAGCCTGAAGCTGTCTTCTACATTTCTCCGGAAATTTCTCCACCAACAGATGGAGGGGCTGTAGTACTGGTCAGCAGGAGGTAGCTTTCCTAGAGGCCCGCCTGCCCCTGCTGCATACTGTCCAGCCAGGCTGGCCCCGCCCTGCCCCTGCAGAAGGGAGGAATAGGACCAAACTGGAGGGTGGGGGAAGAGGAGGCTGGGACCTGCACCCCTCCACACTGCTCCCCCACAAACCTGTGGCTTCGATATGACAGCAGGCCTGTGGGACAAAGAACCCACCAGACAGAACAGGTTCACGTGGTCTCCAGGGACAGTAAAGGAAAGAGGGGAGTCAGGGACCGAAGGAGCTGGCATATCTTGTCCCAAGGAAGAGAAGCCCCCAGAAGGGATTGCCATCTGTACCCCACAGCCTGGCTGATGAGACCTGATGTCCAGTTCTGAGCACTGGCAGGGTGTGGGACCCAGGACTTCCTACCAGGAGAGGGCTGGGCCTTGGCTTCAAACCTTCCCGACCCAGTTCTCCCACACCCACAACACTCCTGGGGCGTTCTTACCTTCCACGCCCCCTTGTCCCACCTGTGTGCACGCGGTTCCCCATTCTTTCTCTTGGGTATGAAGGAACTGTCACAGGGACCCAGAGCCTGAGACCAAATCTGAGGGCCCAGTGTGGGAATGGGGTACATGCACGTCTCTCACACCCTGAAAGGCCAAGGCCACGTTCTTCTGCATATAATATTCATCTCGCTCAGCTAATTCTCAAGACCCACCTGAGTGGAGGCTCTTCAGTACACAGTCCATGGAATCCTGGTTCCTGAAGGGTTTGGGAGGCTTTGTGGGGGAGGGGGAGAGGACGTAGAACTTCCTGGAGCTTCCAGGCTTAAGTGAGACCAGCTTTGAAGAACTGCTTTGCTGAAAATGAGCATACAAGTGTGCACAAAAGCATGGGTGTATACATGGGCATGCCTGAATACATGTGTGCACAGGGACATGCGTATGTTAATTATGTGAGTTAGAATGATGGCTCATAATTTGAGGCATTTTCTGAATGATCAGCGTACCTGTCCCAAAGCAGGGCCTCAATATGAGACCAAATGAAAAGTTGGGAGGTATGTGTTGTAGGGATGGGAAGATGCAGTCTGGAAAAGGAAGGGGTTCAGTCAATTATGACTATTAGCCTATAAAATATGCCACAGGAGAAAACCCCATGGTTTTCCTGTGAGTTTAACTTCCTCCCTCCCTGTCTTCTTTTTCTACCACAGCTCTGCAACGGGCCAGTAGCTTCCAGTCTCCAAGTCCCAGCAAATACCAGAGCTGGAGAAGAAAATTCCAGTCGAGTGAGTCATGAGCTCTCTGGGAGTGGGCGGGGAGGGGCATGGGCAGTGTCTTCTGGTCAACTCTCAGGGGCAGCTGTTCTCATTCCATGTGTGTCCTCTCTGACCTGGCCCCTGGGATGTTAGGGGCAAGGAAAGAAATAGAAGGTTGACTGTTTCCACTGCTGACTCGAGGAAGCATTTTCCAAGGATTTAGGACCTTTCTTTCTCCTTCACCTCCCCAGTCTGGAATCATGGAGCCTTAGAGCTCTACTGTTGCACCTGGAAGGGGTGTTAGTAATGATTGGCTGCAAGCTTTTTGAAACACAGATGAGGAAACTGAGACCCAGAGCTTCTATGTGTTTTCATTGTGTGCACTCGAGTTGGATTGAGGGGATCAGCTGAATGACCTCTTGCAGTCATGGGAAAAGCCATGAAGGAAGCCGCACCCACATCCATGCACACACCCATCCATACAGACACACCTGCTTCTTTCTCTGAGCCGGCTTTGATCCCAGCATCCCTGAGAAGAACAGGGTTGGGTGAGGACCAGTGACTTACAAGGGACACCAAGGCATCTGGTTATACCACTAGGGGGCGCAGTAACCCCACTCATGGTGGCACAGCATTCTGGGGCTGGCCGCAGTCTCTGTGGGGCCTCCCTTACAGGGCAGGCATCCCCTCCTGGGCCCTCTAAGCCATCTCCAAGTCCCCCTTCCATCTTCCCCTGCCCCCACACTCTCTGGGCTTTGCTCTGGGAGAAGTGGACCCAGGAGAGCCTTGGGTTAGACAAAAGATTCTAAAAAGAGCCATTGTTGAAGTTGGAACAGAGCGCTAGTTAGTTGGCTCCTTCCTTCTGAGTCAACTCAGACTTCTGGCCCATGAGTCATTCATTCTCCCAGCAACCCTTAGATTCGAGGCCTCCCCTCCCTTGGGTGAGGCTGGGATAATGGGTGCCTCTGGAGCTGGACTACAGTGGCACACCGGCAAGCCACCCAACCCGGAGCACCCTGAAATGACTCTGGAATCATCCTGCAGTCCCGGGCACTGAGGGTGATGAGAAAAGGGAATTCATGTTTACTGAAGGCCCTTGTCACTCCATTTCCCCTCCCCCCACCAGCTCCTCCTCAGATCACAGGAATTCTGCTTTTTTGTGGTGGGGCTGTCCGTTTTGTCCGTTTGGGTACAGATTTCACCCAGTGCTAACAGCTGACTTCACTGAGTGCCGCTAGTACGAGGGGCTCTGCCTTGCCCTCGAGAAGTTCCTTGGGGTACGAGCAGTGAATCTGGTGGGGGCCCCTGCTAGCAGGTTAGGGGATGCTGGAGGAGGTATGGAAGAGAGAGGATGGCTAACCAGCAACATGGTTTCTGGGATGCCCCTGAGGACCTTGGTGTGTCTCTAGTTATCCCAGATGTTGGTTCTAAAGTGTATGTGTAAAAGCTGGTTTGAGGGGCGCCTGGGTGGCTCAGTGGGTTAAGCCTCTATCTTCGGCTTGGGTCATGATCCCAGGGTTCTGGGATTGAGCCCTGCATCGGGCTCTCTGCTCAGCGGGGAGCCTGCTTCCCTTCCTCTCTCTCTGCCTGCCCCTCTGCCTACTCTGTCAAATTGATCTCTGTCAAATAAATAAATAAATAAAATATATAAAAAAAAAAAAAAGCTGGCTTGAGGGCAGGCCTTCAGTTGGGGTCGTTTTTACGGGCCCGGCCCAGAGGAGGTGTCCAGTTGTTGCTTGCTGAATGAATGAGTATAAATGAGTGAACAAACACAGGAACCAAGGAACGAGGTGGCTGGACCTGGTGCAGAAACAAACGGAGCCAGTGGGTTCCACCTGTGCAGACAGCTGCCCCTAGAGGGTGCTCTGAGACCTTGGGAGACTGGAGCATTGCCTAAACTCCAAATTCTGGGAAGCTGCATCCTGGAATCCTGGTCTTTGTAAGAATCCTCACAGCGTCGTTTTGGTCATCTTCACTTTGCCCAAGAGGAAACCCCAGGGGGCAACACTAGTCCTACTGTAGTAAGGAGAACCCGGGTCGCCGTCTCCTGGGTCCACTCACTGCCCAGTCAAGGCTAGTTCTGGCCCCAGCACTGGTGGGAGGACAGAGGGAGCTGTGTCAGTGCCCTTCTCACCCTCCCCCTGCTGACCATAGACACAGTGACCTCTAGAGCCAAGGTGAGAGGTCACTGCCAGAGGGCCCAGAGAAGAGGCAGCTGAGCCAAAGGGGGCTTGAGGGCCATAACCCAGACCCGCTCTGCTCATCAAGCCCTGGCGTGATGGGACCAGCAGGGCCAGCAGCAGCTGGGGCTGAGGCAGCCTGGCTGGACCATACCAAGCATCCACGGAAAACAAGAAGGAACTGCAAGGAAGGATCTGAGCTGGTGAATGAGGAATCCCTGAGCCTACAAGTTAGAGAAATCCCGGCCAGGGTAGGGGTGTGCAGCCCCCTCTGGAACAGGTCAGTTCAGTGGTGTCTTTATTGGCCACAACTTGTGTGCATGGGAGGAAGAGAGGGATTGGAGTTCATATTTAGCTAGCGTGCTGCACTGACTTTGCGTTCTACCTCGGGCGCCACTTTTTATCCATTTCGGCCTCCCCGTGAAGCAACACTAGCCGTCCCGTTCTTCACGTGAGGAGAATGTCAGGCAGCTGGTGGGGGTGTGAAGCAGGTTGGGGTTCCAGGTTCCCCTTTGCATCTTCTGAGGGAACCCAAAGACATCAGCCACCTCAGGCAGGTGAGATCTCCCGTCACCTCTCAGCTTAGTGCTGGCCTTTCCCTCCTAGGTGCCAGTTTGACTGGCAGGTGTCCCCTCGAGCTCTGTCCCGGTTCTCCTGAAGTCAGTGCATGAGGAATGAGTGTGCAGAGAGGCCTCCCTGGTGGTGGGGTTGGGGGGCAGGGATTAAAAAAAGAGAGGGAGCAGCCCTGGGTCATGACCTCATGAACCCCAAGGCTTTCCTGTTAGGTTTGGTTCCCAAGGTGTCCCTGGCTCTGTATCGGAGGTTCCAGAGAGTTCCTAGGGGCAACAAAGAAGCAGTCTGTTGAGCTGAGGGGACTCTGAGACAAGCTGAGGAGTTTGATTCAGGAGGTAGCTGAGGGAAGAGAATGAGGGGGCAAGGAAGAGGGGGAGGAGGAATCCGGCAGGAATTTGGCAAGCTGAGGACAGGAAGCAAGGCAACAACTGACTCACAGCGTTTGCCTTTTTAGGCTCGAACCATCTAATTGTGGGCTGCCATGGGGGTTTGGGTGACAGGCCAGCCAGCCTCCCCTGCATCAGCTCCTGGCAGCCTGGGGCCTTCTCCCAGCAGCTCCTTCCTGCCACCCTCGGATCTCTTCCCCTGGGTTATCTTTTCCTCAGAAGCATTCTGGAGGGCTCCACTTGGGAAGCCTGTGAAACATATGTGTGTGGTGGCTGTCTTTCCAGAGCCCAGGACTGGGATATGTGTTCTGACACACTTGCCCGTGTGTATAAGGAAAGCAGGACAGAATCCTGAAGAACCCAGATGGGTCTGGAAGGAACTTTTCTGGGGGCGCGGTTGGCCTGGTCTATATGGGTTCCACAGGAGGAGCTTTGGGGAAACTGAGGCCAGAAGACTGTCTTGGGTTAGGAAGTGAGCTAACATCTAAAGGCTGGATACCGTGGAGGGAACTCGGAATGGGTCAGCAGAGTGGCTGCAGGCAGGGAGTCTGACAGGAGTAGGTATACACACACATGGGTCCTGGGAAGTCTCTGGGAGGTAGACTCATTTGCTGGGAGGGTTCACAGGAGAGCTGGCTGGGCTGAAGGCTCATACACTGAGCGGACAATTCCAAAACAGAGTGTGGCATTTTCTGAATTCCTCTGAGGACATATCATGGGGATGGTCAGCTACAGAAATGAAGTTCTTGAGATTTTAGATTTAAGGTTCCCAGAGGGCGCGTGTGTGAACTCATGAGAGAGAGAGAGAGAGAGATTGATTGACCTCACAGGCTACAGCTGTCATAATTCTGCAGTTACCAGACCAGTGGACTCCAGCTCCCACAGGACGGAATTCAGTCTGTCCTCAGGGCCCCAACCACACTCTCCTTTCTCACTTCGCTCTGAGTACACACACTGCATCTCGTTTGTTCCCTGACCAACAGGAGCTTGGCACGAACCCCACTCCATATGCTTCAGATGATTTGATGCTCGTTATAATCTCCTTCCCTAGTGTTCTCTTAAAATCTCAAACAAACCATCTCGTCAGAGAGCCCCTTGGTGCCCACATGAGAAGGAAGAGCCAGATTCATTATCAGCGATGGCCCACCCTACCCATGCCCACAGCTGAAGATCCGGCATTTTGTGGGAAGAGGCCTCAGGTGGTTTATTGATTAAGTGACTTAATGTAGCCCAGACCCCACCCACGATGGCTTTAGGGGAAACTTTAGAAGTAGGTATCCATTTCCAAGAGACGCCCCGGAGACTCCCTGTTCCATCTCTCAGGAACATCCTTGTGGGAGTGTGAAGTGTGATGGTTTCTAGACTTTTCATCCTCGGACCTCCGATCCCCCACAGGAGGCTGCCACTTCTCACCCGCTGCACCTAAGGTCAAACTCTGGGCACCAGAGCCTCTCAGTCTCCAACAGCTTCCTCCCTCTGACTCTGTTTACCAAGTTGGAGCTTCTCTTAAAACCTCTTTGTAATAAAATAAGGTAATAAGAGCTCTGTAATGGAGAGTGTGTTCTTTCCTCTGTAGGTTTGATGCCACTGAACAACAAAAAAACTATGTCACCTTCAAAGGAACCTGCTCCTCTTTCTTCTTCCTCATCATCTTCTCCCCCATCTTCCCCGCCATCTTTTTCTTCAGCCAGCATCCCAGGGAATGCTCTGGATGGCTTCTCCCTACCTCAGGTAAATACCCTTTGGGGCCCTGTGCGGGTGTTAGGAAGGTGAGCTGCTCATAGTTCACCCACTTCCACACTTAATTCTGGATTCTTAGCACTCTTGGGTCACCCAAGTGCAAAGTCAGGGCCACGAGATGCTCTGTCAAGAGTCCCCCCAGGCCTTTGTGACTTGTCCTTTTCATGAGAGCTCAGCCATCCTGTTCCTTTTCAGCCAGCCCTGGGACACAGCCACTCACTCAGCAGACTTTGTGGGGCACAGACTCTGGGCAAGACTGTGGCGTCCAGAGTTGCTAGGATATAAGCTCTACCCTTAAGGGCCTAGCAGGCGACCTTGAGGAGCTCACAGCTGAAGGAAGGCGGACATGGACTGAGGTTTCCTTTGGTGGCACTGGAGACTCTTGGAAGCACATCCCCCTTGAACAGAAAATGGTATCACTGAGATACTCCAGTTTGGACTATATCATTCAACATGAGTTTATTAAGCCTCCGTTACCTGCTGGACCCTGGTCCAGGCTCTGGCAAATAGAGTGCCCAAGATGGGAAGAGGTACATGCTCTCATAAGCTCCTGTCCTATGACCTGCCGCTCAGGCACCAGTGCTCTTGGCAGGGCACAGCCACTTTTAGAATTTCCCTAAGCTCTTCCTTTGCCAAGGGCCACTCTTACATGCTACAAATGACTACTTTCTGAGTGGTGCAAGGCATTAGTCAGGTCTAGAAGGGTCATTGAAAAGTCCTAAAGGCCACTCTTCTGCCACCACAGCTCCAGCCCAGAAGGGTAACTGTTTCTCCTTAACTTAGTAATCTCCAAGGAAGAAACCCTGGCCTCTTGGTTGTTGGAGGAACACACCTATGGGTGCTGGGTACCCCTAAATAAGGACCATGGCTAAGCCAGCCATGGAGCATCTGTCCTCCCGTACACATCTGGCCATTCCTAGGGGCCAAGCCGGCTCTGCCTGGCTGGCCTGGCAGCTTGTCCACACCTCTGCCTTCCGTTCTGGCTTCCTACCTACCTAATCCAGCACCCAGCAAAGCCTTTGATCAGTGCTGATACAAGGACTCCAGGCAGATCCCAGCAGGTCCCAAAGCAGTCACTTAGAATGAAGAGCAGCCCTTTGAAATCATCCTGGGCAGAAATCTTTTAGACTCAGGGTGGCTGAGATCTAAAGAGAGGAAGGGAGGGGTCTGTGGGCTGAGATATGCGTCCCCTTATAAATAAATACTGGGAGTTCCTAAATATCCATTTATTTTTCCCGTTCCCTCTAGGTGACAGCTGACAACCTGCCTTCACAGGTCTCAAGAGGTCACTCCAGCCCTTCCACTCCAATCTTTCTGAGGCGCGCCAGAGCCCAAGGGGTACCCAAAGACATGCCCCTGTATCTGCCCCATAGCCAAGTGCTAGAGAGGGCAGAGTACTTCATGGTGAGGCCTGGTGAAGATGGCCTCTCCAGCCCCGAGCCCCCCAGCCCTGCAGAGATGGCTTCTGATGGGTGTCACAAAGCAGAGCCCTCTCTTGGGGACACCAGTAGCATCCACAGAGGCCCAGACCCCACTGGAGGGATGAACAGGTGTTTGCCAGACCAAGAGCTATCTCCCAGGGCTGGAGAGGACCCAGGAGAAAAGAACAGCAGACCCAGCAAGGGAGAGGAGAACAGGTCAGAGCTGGCAGAGGGGAAGAAGCTGGGCTTGAAGAAGTTAGTCCTCACCCCGGAGCAGAAGACAAAGCTGCTGGACTGGGACAGTTCCATCCCTGAGAGTGTGAGCCTGGAAGCTGGGGCACAGCCTGCCCAGAGAAGTGCTAGCAATGGTAGGGGAGGTCGCGCCCCGAAACCACGCAGTCCCTTCCTGCTCCCCTGGACAGCGAGAGAGGCCCCGCCCACCCAGGGAAGGGCTCCAGAGAAGACGGGGACACCAGCTGAACGGGCTCCACCCAAGTCCCCACTTCGGCTCATAGCAAATGTCTTCCGAAGGTCCCTGGATCCCTTCCTCCCTAACTCAGAAGGTGGGAGGAAGGCCTCTGCCAAGCCAGAATCAAGGAACCTGCCCACCAGCCAGCCACATGGTAGCACTCGCTCATTCAGCCTTCGCAAAACCGGTTCCAATAAAGACGGCAGCCAGCAGTCCCCGGGGAGAGACATGGCGAGTAGGGCTTCAGCCTTCTTTTCCTGGGGCTCCCCACCTGCCAGGGCTGCCCAGCCCTCATACCCTAGCCCTCCAGACCTTGCCCTCCGCACCCACAGTTTGCCCAACCGACCGTCCAAGGTGTTTCCGGCATTCCTGGCTCCTCCCTGCCACAAGATGGAAGATGTCCCCACACTCCTTGAGAAAGTGAGTTTGCAAGAGACATCCCCAGATGCTTCTAGGGTTCCAAAGGGAAAAATCTCGCTCTTTTCCTCCCTCAGACTCAAAGACAAATCTTTTGAGAGTTCCCTCCAAGAATCCAAACAAAGAAAGGACCTCCAGGACCTCTTCAGCACCCCCAGGGGAGCAGGGGAGCTGGCTAGCACCCTGCCCCTGGAGAAGCTGGCACAGCCTTTCAGTAGCACCGGCCTGGGGCACAGAGTCCTTCCTTCTCCAGACAAAGATGCAAGTAAGTGGCTCTTTCCTAACAGAAGTTTACAGTTCCTGCTGGGCAGTTAGTCATTCTTACTGGACTAACAATAGTCATCACTCACTTTCTCCTTCTTCCCAAATTAAATTCTGACAAAAGTAGGAAAACTTGAATTTGAAAAATTAGGAAAAAATTAAGTTTGAAATGATGTTACGGAGAGTTTTTGAAAACAACAAAGGATCAACCATAATCTCACCACTTTCCAACTGTATATGGCAACTTTTACTAAGTTTTACCCCCAGGATTGTATTTTTAAGAATCAATATATCATAGCTATTATGACAGCACATCGTTTACACAAATGCGGTTTGATGGCCGTATTATGTGTAGTGGACATGTTTCATTAAATAATTTATTTTTTATTTAGAAAACAACTGTTTTATTAATTCATAGATAATATGTATATATAAATTATACATATGGATATATTTATATTTTATGCATGGTATTGAATGAACGTTTTTACGATTTGGTTTTTCTTTCTTTTGAATTGTTTTTCTTTTAGGATAGGTTCTAAGATATGAGGTTACTGGATTAAAGATGCAAATATTGGGGCGCCTGGGTGGCTCAGTGGGTTAAAGCTTCTGCCTTCGGCTCAGGTCGTGATCCCGAGTCCTGGGATCGAGCCCTGCATCGGGCTCTCTGCTCAGCAGGGAGCCTGCTTCCCCTCCTCTCTCTCTCTGCCTGCCTCTCTGCCTACTTGTGATCTGTCTGTCAAATAAATAAATAAAATCTTTAATTTAAAAAAAGATGCGAATATTTTTAATGTTCTTAATTTGCACTAACAAACTTTTTTTTTAACAGTGTGGATAAAGGATCTATGAGAGTTCTGTGTGTTATATCTTACGACTGC